>JAWQFJ010002821.1:0-125000 GCA_034096865.1 Theodoxus fluviatilis
GGACAGGTCCGCGTGAGGTAGAGGCCTGACGAAAATGTGCACCCTGGTCCTCCAGGTTGGGGGTTCAGCTTAGAGCCAACTACTCTAACTGATAAAACCAAGCTTGTTACAGAAACAGCGACAAAGGAAATCAACACTGATGTGGAAGGAGCGCCTGAGTCCCAGCCCGGGACTTGTATGACTGCCAGCAGTGAAAGCCGTAAGGAAGCTGCTGACACGACCAGGGATGCTTTGAACACAGCGAAAACAAAGATGAAGATTGGGTTTTGGAACGTACAGACCATGTACGACACCGGCAGACTTGTGCAGGTGACATCAGAGATGCGCCGCTACAACCTGCATGCATTGGGAATCAGCGAATGCAGATGGACTGGGACTGGCAGCCTGAGGACGAACACGGGTGAGAATGTCTTTTACTCAGGAAGAGATGACGACCAACACCGAGAAGGAGTAGCTGTGATCCTGAGGGGAGTTGAGAAATGCTTGCTAGAATGGAAGCCAGTAAACAGCAGGCTCATAAAAGTCAGACTCAGAGGCAAGCAGGTGAACATCTCACTGCTACAGTGTTATGCACCAACAAATGATGCAGAAGAAGAAGAAAAAGATGAATTTTACGAAATCCTTCAGAGCGAGTTGGAATCTGTGCCAAGCCATGACCTTGTCATCGTAATGGAAGACCTGAATGCCAAAGTAGGAGACAACAACGAGCACTACACAGGAACTATGGGGAAGCATGGATGTGGAAACATGAACGAAAATGGAGAGAGATTGGCTGACTTCTGCACATTGAACAACCTAGTAATTGGCGGAACCCTTTTTCCACATCGCACCATTCACAAGCTAACGTGGTGCTCACCCAACAACAGAGACCAAAACCAGATTGATCACCTGATGATTAACGGAATGTGGAGAAGATCACTGCAAGATGTGAAGGTGAGGAGAGGAGCGGACGTAGGAAGCGATCACCACCTGGTTGTAGCAAACATCAAGCTAAAGCTGAGGAAGGCTGGTGCGAAGACAAAAACATCACAGCGCTTCAACATCGACAAATTGAAGATGCCCCAAATCAGGACAAAGTTCTCCCTAGAAATAAAAAACAAATTCCAAGCGCTGCAAGATCTACAAGAGGAAGAGGAAAATACCAGAAACTCAACTGTTGACGCTGCATGGAAAAAGATTGAGGAGATCTATACAGAGAGCAGTCAGTCATGTTTGGGATACAGGACTGAGCAGAAAAAAAGAGTGGATCCAGCAGGAAACATGGACAGCCATCGAGGAGAGACGAAACATCAAGAAGAGAGTGACAGATGCAAAGTCAGCACGCCTGAAAGAACGATACCAACAGGAATACTCCGAAGCCCACAAGAAATTGAAAAGACTAGCAAGGAAGGACAAAAGGGAATACATGGAAGAACTTGCTACACAGGCAGAAGAAGCGGCGACCAAAGGAGAGCAGGGAAACCTGTATAAAATTACCAAACAGATAAGCGGTAAGTTCAAATCAGCAAGCGCAGGCCCAGTGAAAGATAAACAAGGCAAACTTCTAACAACAGATAAGGAAATTGAAGAAAGGTGGGCAGAACACTTTCAGGAAACACTAAACAGACCAGATCCTGAAAACATACCAGAAATAGAGGAAGCTGAGGAAGATCTAGACATCAACATAGCGCCACCCACAAAGGAGAAAATAATCAGAGCAATTAAGACTAAAAAACAACAAAGCCCCAGGGGGAGATGGCTTGAATGCAGAACTCTTCAAGACTGACCCAGAGACATCAGCAGCAATATTACAACCATTGTTTGAAGAAAATTGGAAGAAGGAAGAAAAGCCCAGCGACTGGACAAAAGGCATTATCATCAAATTGCCCAAGAAAGGTGCACTGAATGACTGTAACAAATGGCGGGGTATTACATTACTATCAGAGCCAAGCAAGATCCTCGCCAAAATCATCATACAGATTTCAGACAGCGCGGATGAGAAGCTGAGAAAAGAACAAGCCGGGTTCAGAAAAAACAAGGGATGCATCGACCAGATCTTTGCACTCAGAAACATCATCGAGCAGTGCACAGAGTGGCAAAGACAACTTTACGTCAACTTTGTGGATTTTCTGAAAGCGTTTGACAGCGTGCACAGGGCCGGCCTTTGGAAGATTCTCAGCACTATGGAATACCCCCGAAGCTGGTCCAAATGGTGAGGAGTTTTTACCAGAACTATTCCTGCACAGTCGGAGACAACAACATCAGCTTCCAAGTGAAAACAGGGGTCAGACAGGGTTGTGTAATGTCATCGATTCTGTTCAACCTTGCCATCGACTGGGTGATGAGGAACACCACGAAAGATGCCCAGAGAGGCATACGATGGACTCTCTTCACTTCCCTAGACGACCTGGATTTTGCAGACGATCTGGCACTGCTATCACAAACACATAAACACATTCAAGAGAAGACCGATCGATTGTGTATGTTTGGAGGCCAAATTGGACTAAGTGTCAGCCAAAAGAAAACAGAGACTATGCTACTCAACGCCGAAATACCCACCCCAGTGAAGATCCACGGCGCCGACTTACCACAAACAGACCAATTTACCTATCTGGGCAGTATCATCCGAAAAGACGGAGGCGCTGAGGAGGACATCAAAAGCAGACTGAACAAAGCCAGAAATGCCATGCGCACCATGAACAACATCTGGAAATCGGCTCAGTACAGCCCCCGCACAAAGCTGAAACTATACAGAAGCTGTGCGCTGTCTACCCTCATGTATGGGTCGGAATGCTGGTGCATGACGAGGTCGGATGATGCAAAACTGTCGACATTTCACACCACCTGCCTCAGAAAGATCTTGCGAATCTTCTGGCCCAGAAAAATCTCCAACATCTCCAGCGATGCAACATAGAAGACATGGAAACCCTCATAACCAAGAGAAAATGGAGATGGATTGGCCATGTACTGAGGATGGACAACGATTCCATTCCGAAAGTGGCACTCCGATGGACCCCAGAAGGCAAGAGAAAGCGCGGGAGATCCAGGCAGACTTGGAGACGCACAGTGGAAGGGGAGATAAAAGACCTCAACCACTCCTGGGCGACCCTGGAAAGGCTTGCAAGCGACCGACAACAGTGGAGAACCTTTGTTGCTGCCCTACACGCCACCCGGCGTAAAAGGCAGTAAGTAAGTACTTTGCTCGACCAAACTAGCCAATAGCTCTTTTGGTTTTGGTTTACTACGATAATAATGATTTCCATGCGACGCCAAGATACGAGTGCAAAGCAGTCTTGTTCGCCTGAGGTGCATTGTATCTCTAGTATGTACCAAAATGCGTGTCTAGTTGTATTCAGTTGGAGAACTGATTTCTCCAATTTTCTATTATCTATCACCGAGATTGTCCATTTGTTTGAACGGTGTGCATTAAATGTGTCACAGTCAAACCTATTTCATAATCCTTGATGCAATGAATAAATTGTGAAGAACTCTCAGTGGTAACTGTGAAATAACATTTACAAAAGGATAGATGATGCTCAAAACACCATATTCAAAACACTGACGTTTCACAGTAGCGAAGAAGACCTCCCTCGGCAAATCCATTCAGCTACCCTGATTTTATACAGGTCACATGTCAATGTGCTCTGACCTGTCTTCCTCTCCACCAGAGGGGGAAGGGGGATGACTGGTTTGAAGTAAACGTCGTCACTGGGGAGGGCCTCGTCCCTCTTTTCTCGGGACGTGCTCCCCTCAAACAGCTTCTGTCCTGCATTGGCCCACCGCAAGGGAAAGGTGTTGTCTGCTGCAATGGCAAACCATGCAAAGCTTTCTTCAGCCTAGTCATTTGCTAGCTGGCTTGACACACACACACACACGTAGACAGACAGTCAGTCAGGCAGGCAGGCAGGCATCCATGCATTCACAGACAAATAAAGACACACACATACACACACAGACGCACACACACATACACACACACACACACACACGCATGCACGCACACACGCACGCACGCATGCACGCACACACACGCGCACAGACGCGCACACACATTTACACACACATATACTCACACACACGCACGCACGCACATACACATATACACACACATATACTCACACTCACGCATGCAGGCACGCACGCACACACACACACAAACACACAAACACACATACACACATAGACACACACACACACACACACACACACACACGACAGGTGTTCACAAATACCGTATAGCATACCATTTCTCTGCATGGCTCAGGGTAGGAACACACACTGTTCACATCAACAAGACAGCCCACAGCAGCCAAGGAGACCATGCAAAAGGACAGCACCAACCTTTCTGAGCAAAGCCTGGCTTCTCTGCTCCGGTCTTGGCAAGGTCAGCGAAGGAGAACCACTGGCCCACAGACACACCAGCAAATGGACCACCTGTGGTGAAAGTGTGCTGTCATTGCAGCGAATCCATATCCCAATAATTTCGTAATTCTTTAGCATTAGATAATATCAAGAAATAGTGCGAGCAACTCTCTGTACAATGTAGCCGCAAACACACATCACGGCTATCCATTGCCTACCTGACAATACATCAATTAAGCCAAGAATCTATTAACCACTTTTCAACGATGTATTTTTCTAGAATCAAAACAATGACACAGACTTTCATTACACTGCCTGTACCTCTTCAGTCAGCATGCTGCAGAGCAAGACTTTGTGGCGAACAAACTCCAGCCTCAAACGTACGTAGTTACTTGACATTCATCAGATATCACTCTTGCCATCTGCTGTACATCAAGCATCATTAGGTGGTGACAATGGCAGTGATAAATGGTTCTAGTTGCGTGTCCCCATTCAAAATCATCTGGGTAAAACTTTCCCTCATATCCTCTGAGCTGCATGGTTGATCCTGCATGGTTTTCTGACAGCAAACGTTCAACTGAATATGAAAATGGACACTTTTCCTACTTGAAGAACTGGGTGTGGCAGAGTCAGCACCCTCACCTTTCAGTAGACCACTTGCGAAGCATGAAGGGGCAGGGGTGGCACTGGCAGCAGGGGGGTGGGGGGCTGTGGAGGGGGTGTGGAGGGAGGGGGAAGACAAGCTGGGGGGAGGGACGTATTCCTTGCAGCCAATGCAGCCGGGACATTCGGGGCGGCGCAGGTACAGATAGAAGTAGTCCGGCAGCTGGAATTGCCTGGCCAGGGCAACTTCTTCAGGGCTGGCATGTTCCACTTTCACCACCACCACATCCTCCTCTCTGTCCGTCAGGCCGTCTCCTTTCGACACTCGGATCGCTGTTGGAATGAAGGCTGTACCGTCATGCTGAACTGAAAAAACTGAGACAAAATTACATGTTTCCATGCTTACATGCTATCAGAAAAACTAATGACAAGGAAGTTTTGCTCCCCCGAAATGCAATCCTGAGAAAGAAATTGGGCGTGAATATGCCTTGAGTCATGACAATTGAAACTCACAACTTTAGTCATTTGCCGATCCTTGTTTCTCCATCCTCCACCCACCCACCCACCCGCCTCCCTCCCTTGATAGGGTGAAACCTCTGGTTGCTGCACTAAGGTCAATATGACTCATTCAACAGTTTAGTCTATCGACCTTTGGTTGCTCAACTGTGTCCAGTAGACGTGCCATCCTTACTACAACAAAATGGATGGAATCGCTACGTGGAAGTCGGTACCATTATGTAACTTTTCAGACACATAGGCCGAGCATTGCCTGACAAGTCGAACACTGCACAGAAGGTCGGGAGTTTGGCACCCTCCTGATGTTTCCTTTCTCTCTTCTCCAAATCTTTATCAGTCTGCTAGAAACTGAAGAAGACAAAGAACTAGGACAGACAAGAAGGGCAAAGCCCATACGACTCACATGCTTGACCTTGACCTTTATATGACCTTGACCTTCAGGTGACCTTCAAGGTCAAGGTCAAACAACTAAACCTACCAATGACATCATACACTAAGAAATGATTTACACATTTTTCCTACCAAAATACATGTGACCTTGACCCAAGGTCAAGGTCATCCAAGGTCATGCAACACAAAGCTGTTAATTCAAGACATAGGAAGCACAATGGTGCTTATTGGCACTTTCTACCATGAGATATAGTCACTTTTAGTGGTTCACTACCCCATTTTGGTCACATTTCATAAGGGTCAAAGTGACCTTGACCTTGATGATATGTGACCAAATGTGTCTCATGATGAAAGTATAACATGTGCCCCACATAATTATTAAGTTTGAAACAGTTATCTTCCATAGTTCAGGGTCAAGGTCACTTCAAAATATGTATACAATCCAACTTTGAAGAGCTCCTGTGACCTTGACCTTGAAGCAAGGTCAACCAAACTGGTATCAAAAGATAGGGCTTGCTTTGACCTATATACCACTTGTAGCTAAGGTCGCCATTCTCAATAACGCGGGAGAAAATTGGGAAAATGTGAAAAATGACTGTTTTTGAGACCACATTTATGGCTCCTGTGACCTTGACCTTGAAGCAAGGTCAAGTCACTATGTATGTATTTTGAGGCCTTGTCATCATACACCATCATGCCACATTTGGTGTTGATAGACTTAATAGTCTCCGAGAAAAATCCAACGTTTAAGTTTTTTACGGACGCCCGGACGGACGCCCGGACGGACGCCCGGACGGACGGACGCCCGGACGGACGGACGACACGGCTCAGTACATAGACTCACTTTTGCTTCGCATGTGAGTCAAAAATCGCTCTTTCAACTCCAGGAAATGGTCATCCAGCAAAACTGGACTTCCAAGTCTCCCTGGCCACGATTCCAAATTCATTACTGGGACTTTTTAGATCTGACCAACAGATAGCTGGGTGGTCAAGGTGGCCTTTTAAGCAACCCTTTATATACTCTCTCTCTCTCTCTCTCTCTCTCTCTCTCTCTCTCTCTCTCTCTCTCTCTCTCTCTCTCTCTCTCTCTCACACACACTCTCTCTTCTTCTTCTTCTTCTTCTTCTTCTTCTTCTTCTTCTTCTTCTTCTCCTCCTCCTCCTCCTCCTCCTCCTCCTCCTCCTCCTCCTCCTCCTCCTCCTCCTCCTCCTCCTCCTCCTCCTCTCTCGCCCTCCCTCCTTCTGGGCACTGTGACATTTGTATATCCTTCTCCTCCTCCTCCTCCTCCACCTCCTTTTCCTCCTCCTCCTCCTCCTCCTCCTCCTCCTCCTCCTCCTCCTCCTCCTCCTCCTCCTCCTCCTCCTCTTCCTCTTCCTCTTCCTCCTCCTCCTCCTCCTCCTCCTCCTCCTCCTCCTCCTCCTCCTCCTCCTCCTCCTCCTCCTCCTCCTCCTCCTCCTCCTCCTCCACCTCCTCCTCCTTCTCGTCCTCGTCCTCGTCCTCGTCGTCGTCGTCGTCGTCGTCGTCGTCGTCCTCGTCCTCCTCCTCCTCCTCCTCCTCCTCCTCCTCGTCCTCCTCCTCCTCCTCCTCGCCCTCCCTCCTTCTGGGCACTGTGACATTTGTATATCCTGCAAGCTATCTGTTAGCAGCTGGAGTCCCCGCCTCTCCCTTAGCTGACTCTGCTGTCATTCTTTCTCCACTTTTGTTTCTGTTAGCTGTCCACTCCAGGAATGTTGGGGGTGATAGTTTTCTGTTAGGGACATTCCTTTGCCCTCCTCCAGCCTTTATTCCTCTCCTTCCTTGTTCTGGCAATCCTAATCGGAGCCTGAGAATTTCGGAAGCAAGCCCTTCCGGTTTTAGTTTGTCACGTGGTTGTATATTCCCTATAAGGAGACTAGATATGCTTGGATAGCGGGAGACCAGACGGGTGAATCTGGCAGTCTACGTCGGTCTTGAAGCTTTGCAGGTCTAATAAAACATGGACTGAAGGAACTGAGTTTATCCTGCTAATGGAGTAGAGAGGAGCGGAGCCTCTCTATAGCTCCAGCCTGCGCCATGCCACACGACAATTGACAGCACTCTGCCTGTCTGGACTTAGCCTCATACCTCCATACGGATGAGCACCACCACCCTAATACACCACATACACTATATACCGAGTTTTCTGCGCTGGATGAGCTGCCACAAAAGTGTTGGCTATGTCATCCGGATGTGCGAATTGTGACTCCCAGGACAAATCTTATACGGAGTTTCTTCATAGGCCTATGGAGGCCACGGTCGACCCCCGAGAGAGATCCAAGGAATGTTTCAAAGAATACTTCCAAATATGTGGCACACACCCAAAACTGCTTGAAGCCTGCTCCTGTGCAAGATCGCAATGGCGTCCACCTACCAAGAGGGTAATCACCTCCTTTGAAAGCAGTCACGGAGTCCTTTCATCAGAGCCAGGGTAAAGTGAAAGGCTGCTGCCCAAACCCACCACCACTACCCCGTCATTCCGGTGCCCCCACACCCCTACAGTGTGTTCACGCATTGGTCTGCTGAGTCACACTCGGACACACCGGAGAAGAGCGGCGAGACCACACACTCTTGCCTCCATTGACTCCGATTGCCCACCAGCGCACAACGTTTCAGAAGCAGATGAAAAATATGTTAGAGTCAAGTTTTCCTTTGAGGCAGTCAAGATGTTTAAAAGTGGCATCACTGAGCGCAGGTAACGTCACATTCGACCTAGACCACAAACATCTCAGCATGGAAGAATGGTAGCTTTGTTTGAATGCTGATCCCGCGCTTTCCCCAATCAGATCTCCATAGCCTCCACACCAAGCACTGGCTTTAGGAGTGGGTCAGTTGACGTCATCGTCACAGCGGTGTAGGGACATGCACGTATATCTTATGGCAAAGGAAACGCCAGAGTGTGTAAGCTTCTTATGACGACACAGCAAAGAGCGCCTCTTTCAGCATTTTTCACCATTGATAAATGATGACAGACAATTAAGACACTTAAAAGGTAAAATGAATGCATCAATTGTGTATTAACCCTGTTCAAAGCCCCAGAGCATCAATCTCTGGTTTCTCAAAACAGTAAACTTCTAGCCACTCACCTGGAGACTGGCTGGTTGCCATAGCAACGGGGGAACCCCGCACATTCCGCATTTTCTCCTGGGTTGCATCAACTGCCTGCTTGAAGTTGCTGGCGATCTCCGCCGTCTTGAATCGGATGGAGAAATTCTCGACACGGGGCTGCTCCTCTGTGTAGTCCTGGGCCATCCACACCCAGGCCTTGCCCTCAGCCCTGGGCATGGGCTTCAGCTCCAGGTCTGGCGCCACCGCGTGGTTCAGGCAGATCTTCAGCACCTGCAGTTCCACCACCATGAACTCTCATTCTCGGGGGTAAAAGGAAGAGAGTGAAATGATTCGCTTGTAACACAGTCACACACAAGTCACACAGTCAGACACGCAGACACAACTATGTGGACAAGACAGTAGCGAGAGGACGAATGAAAAATGCATTGACATATCTCACCTGCTCTCTGCGCATGAGCAGTCGGCATTTGCCTGCGGTTTTGTGTTGCAGCACCTTGACAACGCCCAGACCGCGTTCCCGCCACTCCCCGTTCATAAAGCGGAACAGCTTGGCTCTGTGTTCGTACAACACATGCTCTTCCTCCTCCCCTGTCCGCAACTCCACCTGTACACAGACAAAAATCCCTTCTTTATTGGAGAACATGTGACATTGAAACACGATAGGATTTTTTGTGCTTGCGTTTGTAACGTTTTCCCTTTTTATTTTTTTTTCCCGAGACATCATGTAATTTGTTAGTTTGTTCTATGACAATCGTATGCAATAAAGTATTGCAATACTAAAACCAAGTTAGGTACTTTAAAAGACAAGAGGTAAACTACAACAGTAAAAACTGTATCTTTTATTCATTGTCCAGCAACCTTAAACACCCCCCCCCAAAAAAAAAAACAAAAAAAAAACACACACACACGAAAAAAGACAAGAAAAAAGTTCGCCTTGGTACATAGCAACAACCCTTTATTAGCTTGCAAGCTTCTCATACACATACACTCGCGCGCGCGCACACGCACACACGAACGCTTGCACACACACACACATAATGTATACACACTAACACACACACACACATGACACTGCCGATAGAACAACCATCCTCCTCACGTTGTAACCAAAACCACCCTCGTCAAGCTGTTGCACAGGTGCCAGCAGCTCCAACGACTCAACCACCGCCGTCCGGAACCGTGCCGGACACAGTTGTAGACCCTGTTCATGATTCCCCTTCCACACGGGGAAAGACTGCGTCTCCTCCCCAACTCATCCGGTCGGTGCCCTCTTTGACCGAACTTCGGCCACGCCGTACACCAGGGTGACGGCAGGTCAGCCGCAGGATAGATTCGGATTTGGATCACCCTAATTGATATGTGTTTGATTTCACGTGACTACAACGGGACATGAGCATCGTCTCAGTAAAGTAAGTTCGTTCCGCTCATTGCGATTTTTCCAATCATGTGCCCATTGCGAGAACTGACTACTAAACTACGTAAACATGTTGGGCCACACCTACCCCACAGCTACCTAGAGCGTCTGAAGTTCATGTGCCTTTTTGAGACTTGGACAAACTGGCAGCGATTTTTAAGCCAATTATCACACTAGCCCTACGTTATAATTAGACCATAGTATTCGCAAACGAATATATCCATTATTCCCCTTCCGTCTCTATATTTTGTATCGTGACGTGCATTCGGTTCTCAGTGCTATTTTTGGTGATACTATGCCCTTATAGCGTGTGCTCTATTCGTGTACAAAGATTTTCCTTTGACTTGGTTTTCTAGCTTCTAACACAACTGAAAATGTGATGATTGTTTTTTTTAAATACTGAATCTAAAATGCATTTTCCTTGTGATCACTGATGCTTTGTGTTTCGTGGTTTGCACCCTACGGGTGGTGAGGCTTCTAACAAGCCAGATCGGAAAAATGTGAACCGTGATTAGTTTCCACCGAATCGTTGCCTGGCCCTTGTGTGCACGTGGCGGTTATTATTTTCTTTTACTGAATCTTGGATGCATTGTTCTTTGGGCATTGGTTAAAGCCACTCTTTGATACATTGCGAGTTATTTACTAATCCTTGACCTCAGTGATATTTTTCTCCCTATCTTGGATGGAATGCACATTGGATTTTTAGGCTAAAGCCAGCCTCTGTAGCATCATTACTTACTTACTGCTCCTTGATGAGGGATTGTAAAGTGTGCATCGTTATCTACGGGGTTATGTTGTGTTTTTCTCCTTTGTCATTATGGACACTGACAGTTCTTGTGGGGGGAGATGTGAAGGGGGACACTCACTCTCCCTTTTCCCCCTACTTCCCTGTCAGGCTAACCTCTCTCTCTCTCTCTCTCTCTCTCTCTGTTCAACCAGTACGCTTCTTTCCTGGCCCCAGCAGGCTGTCACCACCTTCCTCGTAGCCTTTGACCCCTCTCCATATAAAGATAAACCGCAGGTGCTCTGCTTCCCAGAGTCGCCGCCGCAGGCTGTGGGTGGGCATCCCTTATCCTTAGGGGTCAGACCCCAGGGTCGCCGGCCAGCAGACCGTCACCAACTTGCTGTTGCCCTTTGCCCTTCTCCATCGTAAATATGTAAATGTAAACTTCTTCCACCGCTGTTCTGTTGCTCTTAATTAGAATATATTATTTTGTTAGATACCGGCTTGCCGGCTGGGACCACCCTTGAGGGTGTCACGTGTGGTCATCGTTATATAGCAGGGCTCAATGCATGCTGGACACACGAGATTCCACCATGGTCTGAGACAGACGGTCTGGGCAGACACTTGCCACCTCGGTCTCGCCAGACACTGGCTACGATATAATGTACCTGCCATGAAGAAGTAATAAAAAGCTGTGCAAACCAGTTGCAGCTTCGGTGTCTCAGCCCTGCACCCTTACCAACTCCTCTCGGCTTCATCACACATACATGCACACAAACATACACGCGAACGCAAGCTCGCACACACATGAACACACACACACACACACACAGACACACACAAAATACCATATTCGTTTTTGCACATGTCCATTTCCATACATACTTGTATCTGCTCTGTTTACTGCAACACACTGACTACCTCTACCCTAGACCATACAGCTTTGACCAGTAGAAAGATCCTCCTCATAGATAAATTATTCAATACATTTTTGTTGGAAAAATGTCAAATATCCAAGACAGTAGGACGTAACACCAGACTTCAACTGCCATGGATGTTGACCTTCCTGATAGGAAACCGTCTCCTACCCTGTCTGGCAGAGTGATGACTGGTTCAAAGTAGATGCGTGAGCCTTCTCTGTCCTTTTTGACGTAGATGGCTCCATTCTCAGCCAATGGGGACTTAGGGGTGGTGGGGGTGGTGGTGGTGTGATCCTTGCTGGGGGTGCTGGTAAGCATCTTGTTGAAGGTGAACTTGAAGCCCCCTTTGTCCTCAGGTTTTCCCTGACTCTCCCCTGCAAACTCAAGCAGACAATAGCTCCGATGTAGGCACAAGCTGAAAACATACTAGAAAAAAGATTAAAATATCTCTAGAGAGAAACATATCATCACTAAACTACAAGTTTGATTTCCACGACTATAGCTGCATACATCTATGCGAAAATTTCCCCACGCTTCCTACCTCACAGATTAAACCGTGATTTTATACATAGACCTCTATGAGGGTATAAACTCACGTCATCAGTTGGCATGCTGGTGGTGAAGTGCAAAGACAAGTTGTACAAGTTCGGAATGTTCGACGATGCATCACAGTGTCCAGTAGTACAGTCCTCTCTTACCTTCACTTCCTTCTCCAATAGTGCTAGACATGCAGCTCCTAGGAGTCTGCACTACTCAGAAAGATATGCAGAGGGAAAAGTCCTTTACTGGTCCAGAGGGTTTCAGGGAGATGCTTGTACATGTAAATCCAGACAGTCTGAATATGCATAAATTCATTGCTCTTTTAAACATTGCATCTGATAGTCATCGTCGTCGTAGTCGTCTTCATCATCGTCGTCGTCGTCGTTATCATCATCGTCGTCGTCGTTGTCATCATCATCATCATCACCATCATCATCATCATCATCATCATCATCATCATCATCATCATCATCATCATCATCATCATCATCATCTTCATCATCGCCTAGGCAGAAGACATTGTTGTGATTATTCCACACCCGTCGTCTTCATCATCATTGTTATCGTCGTTGTCGTCGCCTTTATCATCATCATCATCATCATCATCATCATCATCATCATCATCATCATCATCATCATCATCACCATCACCATCACCACCACCACCACCACCACCACCACCATCATCATCATCATCATCATCATCATCATCATCATCATCATCATCATCATCATCATCATCATCATCATCATCATCATCATCATCATCACCTAGTCAGAGGACATTGTTGTGATTATTCCACACCCGCTAAACAAAAGTATGGCAAAAGACGACGAACTGTCCTAGCGTAAAATGACAGAAAATTGGGGGAGAGAGGATTAAGGAACCAGACGTTAGCTACCCTGCGGGTCTCCTCTTCCTCCTCCTCCTCCTTCTCTCTCCGCCTCTTCTTCCTCCTCCTCCTCCCTTCTCCTCCTGCTCCCTTCTCGTCCTCCTCCTGCTTTGTCCTTCTCATCCTCCCTCCTCCTTATAGTCCTTCCTCCTTAAAGTCCCTCCCTCTGTTGTAGACAGATATGTAAAGGAGAAATAATTATTACTTACTTGCTTGAAAGCAGACAATAGCAGGTAAAGTCCGCAACCCCCCCCCCCCCCTCATTTTCCTTTTCCCAGATCAAAGTCCTATCGGTTATCGGTGTGAACGTGCTTGAAATGCAGTGATGGTCAGGGGATATCATGTCCTCAGCATCCTTATCTCTACCACACATTACAACTTCGAAGTCCATGGGCGCGTTGCTTATACTAGGAACGTTGCAAAATCTTGCGAAGAATAGACCGGTGTCAACATACGCCAACATAATGAAAGCAGATGTAAAGGCAGTCAAGTGTTTGTCATAATATGCTGTCACTGGCCTATTGTTTGCCAACTAGGCAGGCTAAGCAACGCGCGCCTACATGCAGCAAACCTCCTCTCAAGCAAGGACTGGCGTCAACCTAGGTTGTTCAAAGCACCTATTATTTAAAAAAAACGGCAAAAAAGAGGCCCCTGGTGTCACAACTCTGTTTAATATTTTTTAACTTTAAGATATTATAGATAATTTTGTCTCAGATGATACGCCTTTAAGAGTTATGCGCTGTCAGCACTTGCTGACTGGGTTTTTTCAGAACGTTTTGCACGTGTTTTGTTTTTTTGGTTCTGCAGTGGGTCGTGCAGAACGTTTTTCTTGTGCATATTTTTTTATTCTTGGCGTTCAACCTCGCCCATAAATAGCGGAGACGGAAATAGAGAAAGGAGGATTGTACTAAGAACTGTGATCAAGCCCGCTGGGCGGTTTTTTTATAACGTTTATTTAATTTGTATTAATTGTTTTGTTTTCTTTGAAGTTTTCTGTTGTGTTTTCAGTTAGTGAGTTTTGGTTGAAAGATGTATACGTAATTGAGTCGATTGTTTTATGCTGGTTTCGGTGTGTGGCGTCTTTGTCTTAAATGTGATTAGTGACTGAGGAAGGAATTTTTTTTCACTGTCCGGTTGGGGGCATGAGCCACCTTCCACCCACCCCAACTGTGACACCTGGTATCCCTACCACAAAGGTAGATAGCCTATTTTCTTAATCATGGCACCTAGATTATGTGTCGAGTTTGAATCCAGCAGCTTTAGTGGTACGGGAATGCATAGGGAGCACAAACACACACACACACACACACACACACACACACACACACACACACTGTATAGAAGAAGGCTTTATGCAGGTTTCCTTTTCATTGGTAGATGGATATGGAGTAGTTTCTTTTCGTCCTAGGTTAGATAAATGATAAGCGTACTTTATTCATCCCGTATGAAAGGCAATTCTTTGTACAATTTCAGCAACGACTAAAACTTATACATACAGTACAGATGCATACTGGAACAAGTCAAAACAACAAAAATCCATTAAATGGACATTGCGTTTTACGCGTTCGGCGTGTGAAGAGCGGATTGTACAAACGATCGCCTTGCACGCTCTGTCAGAAATTCGCACCATCGTTGAGAGAAGCAACTCATAGCAGTTTGGTCTCTGGGTCTTCCTTGATAGTATGGATCACAGGCACCCTACAGTGAGTGAATCCACCTCCCTGCAACGTCTGCACACAGGTACGATATTACTGTCTGATGCACTCTCCATAATCCCCTGTAGCCACTTTGGCTGCTTGGAGTCGGCTCTGCTTGATCTTTTAGAATTGGCCCCCAAAAGTGCTCAGAACAGTGCATACTTTTAAAACTTTTTGATAATAGTACATACGCAGCAGTCACAAACAGTTTTCTCTGCTGAAGCAGAAACTGAACCATTGAAAGATAAACTCACCCATAGCTAACTAAGGTCTTCGAAATGCACTTGACCAGGCCTACGAAAAGAGAACCACTAGCAAGGAACTCACCTGCATTTCCACTCTGATCATCTAGCCTGAACTTGAAGCCAGAGGCTGGGGAGCTGAGCGCCGTCTTGAACTGGAAGCCCTTGGAGTCACCACCGCCGCCAGGCAGGGAGAAGCTGAAGCCCTTGGTCTCTGACGGCTTGGGCTGGGGGGCAGCTGCAGACTGTGGGATAGAGGAAGAAGTGGCAGGGGTGGAGGAGGTAGCGTTGGTGGTCTTGAATCCGGTGTAGCTTCCCTGCTGCGGGTCGACTCGAGTTATGTTCCAGCAATCCCTGGAGACGGGTTTGCTTCCCCGCCCCGAAATGAAGACCACCAACCCAGCCAAATTGGACACCTTCGATTTGCGCTAGTGTTTTATAGTGCTCCAGCGAAGATTCCAACTGGAAAAGTCCTCACACAAAGCATTCCTTTTCAGCCTTCTCCCTTCACGGTTCATCATTGGAACCATTAGGACAGACTTGTTTGTTTGAGTATCTGGCTGATGATGTCAAAGCGCTTGTTTTCACATTTACCTCACAGATCACATCTGAAAGTCATTTATCATGCAGCAGTCACATCCTTAGTCTTACATTCGTGTTAACTCAGTTTGATTGTGATATATTTCTACATTACAACACAACAGCAAAAAATCTTCTATACATCTGTAGTTTGGTACAATCTCTCTCTCTCTCTCTCTCTCTCTCTCTCTCTCTCTCTGTTTATCCTGTACGCTTCCAACCTGGCCCCAGCAGGCTGTTACCACCTTCTTCCATGTAAAGACAATGCTTCCCAGAGTCACCCCACTGTGCAGGTTGTGGGTCGGCCTCCCTTATCTTTAGGGGTCAGACCTCTAGGTCGCCGGCTCTCAGGCCGTCACCACATAAACTTCCTCCACCATTGTTCTGTTGATCTTAATTAGAATATAGTACTTTGTTAGATACGGGCTTGCCAGCTGGGACCAACTTTGAGGGGATCACATGTTGTTATGGTTTTAGAGCGGGGCTCAATGCATGCTTAGGGGACGAGATGTGGTTGGATAGCGGCAGACCGGATGGGGGAGTCCCGCAGACCAGATGGGTGAGTCTGGCAGACTCCATCGGTCTCCAAGCTTTGCAGGCCTAATAAAACGGTCATGCTATTTACCGAAATGGCGCTAATGGCGCTAATGGCGCTAATGCCGCTAATGTCTTACCGAAATGGCGCTAATGGCGCTAATGGCGCTAATGTCTTACCGAAATGGCGCTAATGGCGCTAATGTCTTCGAAATGGCTTAGAAATGAGCATATATATCGTTATCCCCTTCTTGAATATGATGTATTTAAGCTATTCTAACTATATTTGACCAAGTTACGTTAGAAACAGCAACACTTTGAAACAGACATGCGGTCGACCGCCATTTCGATCGATTTACCGAAGTGGCGCTAATGGCGCTAATGTCTTCGAAATGGCTGAGAAATGAGTATATATATATCGTTATTCTCTTCTTGAATAATGGCGCTAATGTCCGGTCATGCTCTTCGGTCTCCCCCTATTCCACCACCTCTTCTCTCTAAAGAGGATAAATATATACAAACGCATGTCACCCTAAAGCGGAAGAAAACTTCCCACGCTCTCTGAGACTCCCGCTCAGGACAGAGGGATTCCAGAATAAACAAATGACCCCTGTGGCCAGGGGAGTGAGATGGACAGATAGACAGGGATCTCTTGGAGTGGACGCCTCACAACAACACGTCCAGCAAGGATGACAGCAGAGTCAAACTAGCGACGCAGGGTCGCCAGACAGATTCCAGGATAAACGACCGCATGTCTGTTTCAAAATGTTGCTGTTTCTAACGTAATTTGGTCAAATATAGTTAGAATAGCTTAAAGTTAAATACATCATATTCAAGAAGGGGATATCGATATATATATATGCTCATTTCTAAGCCATTTCGAAGACATTAGCGCCATTAGCGCCATTTCGGTAAGACATTAGCGCCATTAGCGCCATTTCGGTAAGACATTAGCGCCATTAGCGCCATTAGCGCCATTTCGGTAAGACATTAGCGCCATTATCGCCATTAGCGCCATTAGCGCCATTTCGGTAAGACATTAGCGCCATTAGCGCCATTAGCGCCATTTCGGTAAGACATTAGCGCCATTAGCGCCATTAGCGCCATTTCGGTAAGACATTAGCGCCATTAGCGCCATTTCGGTAAGACATTAGCGCCATTAGCGCCATTAGCGTCATTTCGGTAAATCGATCGAAATGGCGGTCGACCGCATGTTTGTTTCAAAATGTTGCTGTTTCTAACGTAATTTGCGCAAATATAGTTAGAATAGCTTAAAGTTAAATACATCATATTCAAGAAGGGGATATCGATATATATATATATATATATATATATATATATATATATATATATATATATATATATATATATGCTCATTTCTAAGCCATTTCGAAGACATTAGCGCCATTAGCGCCATTTCGGTAAGACATTAGCGCCATTTCGGTAAGACATTAGCGCCATTAGCGCCATTAGCGCCATTAGCGCCATTTCGGTAAGACATTAGCGCCATTAGCGCCATTTCGGTAAGACATTAGCGCCATTAGCGCCATTAGCGCCATTAGCGCCATTAGCGCCATTAGCGCCATTAGCGCCATTAGCGCCATTAGCGCCATTTCGGTAAATAGCATGACCCCTAATAAAACATGGACTGAAAGAATTGAGTTTTGTCCTGCTAATGGAGTAGAGAGGTGCGGAGCCTCTCTATAGCTTCAGCCTGCGCCATGCCACGCAACAATTGACAGCACTCTGCCAGTCTGAACTTGGCCCCATATCTCCATACGGATGAACACCACCACCATCCACCCTATTACACATCTTTGTTAGGACTTGCAATGTCTTGCAAAGTGATGTGCAAATAAAAGCTCTAATTTCTTGAGGACTCGTCTTCTGACTCAAGCTGAATTCGAGCACTAAACTCGTGTGAAGATTCTCACACAGAGTCAAAGATCCTCTTTAAGCACAGCTAGTGACAAAGTTACACATGTTATTTCATGGCAAATGAGAACAACCATCCACACTTACAAAACGAGTATTGAAGAGTTAGCGTTTAGATATAAATCTGCATAACGAACAAAACTTGCCATGGTGCGAGCGAAAAAATGAAGTGGTGTGTTCGTGAGCGTGTATATGTATATGCATGTCTTGCATGACTTTGTGCGTGTATACATCCACGCGTGCTAGTACCCAGGGGTAAAATCGCATGCCTGTCAGGGCAGTGATGGCCCACTGTTATGCGATTAACCCTTAATACAGTCGTAAGTAAGCCAGCTTCAGGTTGGAATACTCCCCAGGAAGGGGAGCTGGTGCTGGTATCTGACTATAGTCGTCTCGCATGCTGCAGTGTTTGTCGCCAGATGCAGCAAAGGACTGATCAAATAGCCCCACAGTAAGAAGGTAAAGTGTAAAGCTCTTGTTGAATGAGGTGTGCGTTACAAATTGCTGCATTAAACCTCCAACATAACCTTTACAATTATGCATGTATATGAGTGTGCATACACGTGGTTCCGTCAGCGTTTGTGTGTGTGTGTGTGCATGTGTGTTTGTTGTGTGTGTTGTGTGTGTGCGAGAGAGAGAGAGAGAGAGAGAGAGAGAGAGAGAGAGAGAGAGAGAGAGAGAGAGAGAGAGATAGAGGGGGGGGGGGGGATTGATTGATTTATTTATTCTTTATTTGCAGCCGACGATCCACTAGTATAGAAAGTTACGCAATTGCAAACAAATTTGAAATATGGTACATCCTTTAGGTGAGTTTACAACCAGTGTGGTTAAAATCCACGGCTAAACTATATATTTACTATGATGCCCCAGTGAATTAGAAATGAATGCAGTATGTACATGTTAAAAGAGAGAGAGAGAGAGAGAGAGAGAGAGAGAGAGAGAGAGAGAGAGAGAGAGAGTGGTGTGTATATGAACGTGTGCATTTGTTTCTGTGCATGCGTGCTTGAATGTGTGAGTGTGCGTGCGTGCATGCATGCGCGCGCGAGGGCGTGTATGTATGTGAGATAGAGTACGTGTGTGTGTGTGTGTGTGTGTGTGTGTGTGTGTGTAGGTGTGTTAGAGTGTGTGTGTATTTGTGTGTGTGTGCATATATGTATGCTTGTGTGCGTATATGTATGTGTGTGTGTATACATATGTGTGTGTGTGTGTGTGTGTGTGTGTGTGTAAGGGGAAAACATGGGCAGTAATAGAACACGACTCACATATAATTTTTCATACCTCCTCGTTTCTTTCTTAAATTTTAGTTTACCTGGGACTATGAATGACTTTTGCATTTATCTATTAGATTTTATTCTAAAATTGCGGTTAAGCTAACATGGCGGGTCGGCCTGAACTTTTTTCTTTTACTTTCTTTTCTTTCTGTTTACAAGAGGCAAGATTGATTATAAGCCAAGCTTTCTTTCAATGAAAACCTTTTTTGAAACTTATATAGTGGATTCCCTGGGTGCTTATGGGACAGGGAAGAAGGGTAAACACGTAGTTCGCTATTTACCGTTAATTTGTTTTTTTCTTTTCTTTGCAAAATCGAAAAAAAATTAGGGTCGGCAGAAAAAGCAGAGTCGGTCGGATTACCGTAACCACAACTCTTTTGTGCGTGGCCAAATCAGTAAAAATCCAAGAAAAAAGGGGTAATGAAAGAAATCTAATGTCTCATAGATGTTACACTATGCATTTCTGTAAGTGTCTCGAAATAAAGTAACAAAGTAGAGGCATATGGCTTTCATATGTGATATTATGAACACACGTCTACGTGTCTAAAGACAGTAAAATGGGGGAGGGGGGGGGGGGGGGGGGCAAATTACTCATTGAAAATTAAAGCAGCAACAAATGCAAACAACAGTCATAAAGCTACGGGGGGAAAATCGACGAAAACATACATTTTTAGAGGTCAAAGTAATTCTTGCTTCAGTTACCCCTCACTTAGTGTTGTAGCTCCACAGAACCCAATAGTACTGTAGGAGGATCAGAATAGGATATAAGAGACCTGTCCAGAATATCTGTAGTTCAACTACTGTCTCTTATCTGTTCCCATCCTTGTTGTGTGGATTGTAACTGCAGAGATATGTGAGAAGGCGTGTTTCTTTCACTGTTGCTGCCTTAGAGATATATGTTGTTCACGCTGACTCAGGTTCTCATCTGGCACTATCCCTGTCTTCGACTTCTATTGCGGTACTTGAGAGCACATCGAATTTTACAGTTTATTCATGTAATGTACCATGTACTGTCTGTAATATTGAGTATAACCCTAGTGTTTATCCTTATCAATCATCTCAAATATGGCAACCTGCACTCCATGAGTTGTAAACGGTAATATTCAAAGAAAACGATGAATAAGTACCTGATTTAATTGGCGCCGTAAATATTTCACTGGCCATTCATTTATACACGAATCACTTTTGGAATTCATTCATTGGCGCAGAATGTACTTTGACGCACACACTTTCCAATGGAGTGAAGTTTGTCATATGGGACTGTTGATTTAAGACTCAAACAGTTGTTAGAACATGTTATGTCAGCACAATTTTGCCTTCGCTGGGAACCACAGGTCCCAACTTTAAGTTAGAAATTCCGTCTGCTCTCGCGGAAGTCCGCGCAGAGGCTATTAAAGCCAGGGCAGGACGCAGGCCACAGGGAGGTCATCCCAGCAGGCAGTAGCCATGTCCTGCGCTGCCTGTTATCATAAATAAAGACGGAGAAATTTGATGCCACGTCTTCTCGTCTACTGATTTCTTGATTTCTTGGAGGGAGTGAAGGGAGAGAGACACGTACACCGTCTCTACACTCCCTGCCTGTTCGAGCCATGCCACACTCCAGCCACACAGCACCATGCTTCAGTGGGAAGCGTTTTGACGATACGATCTTGCAAAATATATTACCCCTCGTCACAAAATGAGACACTCAGTGCCTTTTGCAGATTTTTTATTTACATGACCTAATAGTAGAGATATTAAAATCAGAGGGAAATGGGTGGGAAATGCTTGACTAAATACTGTCGTACCCAAGAACGTCATTTTGAAGAAAACGCCCGTTAAGAATGGAATACCATTCTACATCTTTTGCTAGGTGTGACGTTGCTCCTCCTGTGTTCTGGAAAAACACTGGTTCGGTGCTACATGCACTTGTCTAGGGGATTAATTCTTGTGGAGGAGAAACTCAACAGGTTAATTTTCCTTTCAAACTCATGCAATGACGCAAGAGGACACAAGATGATAATTAAGAGGAAACTTTAATGATTCTGGAAGTGATTCAAAATAATGATTGGTAAATCAATTTGCATGCATGAAACTCCTTTGTTCAATCCTAATTTTAGCCAGCCAGCCTTTTTCATAAAATGGTAAAACTTATCTGAGTTCACTGAGTCCGTTCTGTGGAGGAATGATGAAGGGTGTCAGGGCGGCGAGACCCTGTAGTTGCACTGGCAGAGGGGGTCAGGGCAGTTGACCCGGTGGCTGCTCCAGAAGGGGGTTGTTTTTGGAGTGTCGAAGGGGGTGTCGACAGAGGCATTTGGCGGGTCCTGCAGAGTTGAGGGTTGAATCAGCCTCGTCTCTCCTCACGTCCGTTCTGGTGGCGGGGTCAGGGTCATCTCCGCTTCGGTTGCAGCTTGTTAGCGAGCTGCTGCCCGCATCTGCTCCATCCAGGGGGGCTGGAGGCGGTGGGTTGAAGGAGGGTGGGGAGGGGAACCATTCCCTGTCCTCCCTTAGGTCAGACTGGCCTTAACTGATACCATGATTGTATTCTCTCGCTCCCAGCAGAGGGGCAAACACCCAGTCCCCAAACACGCCCGTCCCCAAACACGCCAGTCCCCAAACACGCCAGTTCCCAAACACGCCAGTTCCACTAGCAGACTGCTGTCTGTATTTATCCCCTGCTCCCATGTCTCCATTGAGAGTCTCAGAGACTCACCAATGGGAAGAAGGGGATGTTTGGCGCCTGCTGACTAAGCACTTTTCTACCGCCCAAACTCTTAAAAGTTCACTACTCTGGGCCAATGGGAAAGAAGAGAAAATTGGCGCATTTTCGACCCACTGTGTTCAAAGTCTCCCACAGTCAGCACAAATTCTCTGGGCTCAAAGCTTGGCGCCCAAACTGGAAACCGGTTCACTGTTTCCACAAGACTTCACCACAGTAATCTCTTTTCAAGGCATGGCTGGTTGCTTAACATACTACATTTATTTGAGGTCTGGCTGGCTTCTATATCATTAAGTATTCCTTACTTAAAACATGCATAAACACACAATTCATAGTGGTAGTGGTGTGATGCTTCAGTCTTAAAAACACGCTTAAATCATTAAAGCAATAAAGAGGGTAAAACATGAATCTGTCACACTCCCCCACCCTTCAAAGTGAAATTTTCTTACTGAGTTTAACAAGAAAATTTCAAAACATAGACTCAAATGAGAAGAACTATTCATAACTCTATTCATGTGACAGCACATCAGATAGTCACGTTATCACTTCCTAGAACATATGCCACTCATACAAAAGCTTTGGGAGAGACAAGTCTCCACTCAAAAGCAAAATTCTTAGCACTTGGTCGTGCCTCAGTCAGTTGACACATGAAAGAAAACGTTTGGGGGGAGTTAAACTCCTCATCAGCATAACAAGCATCTCATAACAGAGACAAACCATCTTTCTATGTCGCAGCGAGACTCAAAACCAATTCGCTTTCAGCAAAGCCACTCAACATAAAACATCTCAAAATTCTGGTAAACAGTTCACCACATTGACAACCAACTAAAACGTTCTCACTGCAAACTCTACAGGGGTGTAAGTCAACAGAAATCAAGAGAACAAAAGGGGTTCCTACTCCTCTCTAACATCTGGAATTTACAAAAGATATCGCCTGTCTGACAATCTTCCTATTCATTCGCCTCTTACGAATCGCGTAGGGGACGCGGTGGGACAATTCTTAAACAACCCCGTACCCACAGGGGGATTACCTGCACATCAATGAGCTATACTCTGCTCAACATGATACCATTGACAAAAATCACACAACTAGAATGCATCTCTTCTCCCAACAACAGCGCGGGTGTCTGTTCAACGACCACAGCTCATAGAGAAACACTAGCATTCTCTTTCAAGCTTAACCTTTTTCTTCCTTGATTTCCACTCATACCACTTCCTCTCTCGCTGTTTTGCTTCTCCTGGACATCCTACCGCGTTCATCACTCTTTCTTTCCAACTGCTCAGAAAGGAAAACACATCCACATGCTTCTCCTGATCTTTCTCCACTGCTTTCATCATTTCCTCTCTCAAATCACGCAGCCTTTCAACCCTTGTCTCCACACAAGGCTCAGGCTTCCCATCTATCTCTCCCTTGACCTCTATCTCTACTTTCATCTCTACTTCTTCTTCCTCCATCTCTTCCTCAACTTCTCCCTCAATTCCCACACACACTTCTCTCTCCTCCACTTTCCCTAGTGGTTCCAACCCACACCTCTCTGATTCACCACCTCTCTCTCGATCATTAGATCGACCACCACCCATCACAGGTGACAAAAACGAGTCTTCTAACTCCACATCAGTCTCTTCACAAGACTCACACTTGACCTCCATCGTGCATTCCTCCCTAGAAACATGCCGCTGTTGCACGCTCATCGCTCCTTCGTCCGTCCTCTCTTCCTTTTCTCTCCCACACTCGTCTTCTCTCTCTACTCCCACTAACTCTTCTTCTCTGCCCCCTTTCTCCACTCCCTCTAGCACTTCTTCCTTCATAGTGCTCTCTGCCTTCTCACTAATCTCATCATGAAGCTGGTCCTCCAACTTCACCTCTGAATTCTCCATCCTCTGCGGGGTGGACCGTGTCAACACCCTATCTCGGAGTACTCCATCATCCTCTCTCTCAGACTCACTCTCCCCACTCTGGAGGGCTTTGAGCAACACAGGCTCCCCTATCTCACATGCATGACTAACAAGTTCTCCCGGGGTGACTATCACTTCCCGGCCTGCTAGATCATTCCCCAACATCACATCAACACCTGGAACAGGTAACTCCTTCAACACGCCAACTACTGCGTGACCACAATAAACATTTGTCTTCAGCCTTACTTCATGTAAGGGAGTGGAATGACCACTACTGCCAACGCGTGACAACACAACTACACCACCCCAGCCTGTCACTCGAACTCTCTCCCCAGTGTCCGACTCTCCCCAGTCTGACAGAACCCCAGACCGCACTAACGTGATTTGTGCGCCGGTACAACGCCGCACCGTGATAGGTACTTCCCTTTTCCCCACACACAATTTCCCCGTGGACACATACGGAGTGAAACACTCCTCAACATGCTTGAGTCTATGTTTCTCACACGACCCATTCTCTCCATGCTCCACTCCACCCACGGTCTCACACACCGGTCGGCTATCCTCTAGCACTATGCCAAGGTTTCTCACCAAAGCTACCCGAGCTCCAGGGTCATGAATCAACTTCACTCTACAATCCTTAGCTATGTGCCCATTTTTTAGGCATCTGTAGCACTTGAAAACCCTGGGTGACCTGCTTCCACTTCGTTGCTCATCTCTCTTCTTTCTCTCCTTCCCACACTCATGCCTCCAGTGTCCAAATCTAAAACATCGATAACACTTGACATCTCTCTTCCCATCTCCACATTCTCTCTCTCCAATTCTCCAGGGCTCATAGGCTGGAAGAAGCTCTTCTTCTCTCTCTCTCTGGATCCACCTCTCCATCTTTCTGCAATCTCTCTCTCACTGCAGACGCTTATCTCCCCATGCTCAGGTTTCACACCTCTCCATCTCACTGCACAGTCACAACTGTCTATAAGGCTTCACACCTCCAATCAACACAACTAAGGCTTCACACCTCAAACAGTACAGGTGAGGTTTCTCACCTGCACCACTACCTGTTAGGTTTCCCACCCACAGCAACACTGATTAGGATTCCCACCTAAACACATGTGAGATTTCTCACCCACAATGACTTAATTAATCAGGCTTCACACCTTTGATGAGGCTTCTCACCTTCATCGTTAATTAAGCAGGCTTCACACCTGTCATCATCACAAATAAGGTTTCACACCTGAATCAACACAAATAAGGTTTCACACCTTCATAATCACAGATAAGGTTTCACACCTGCTCACACCATAGCATGGGTTTGACCACTACGGCAATCTCTGGCGTAGTGGCCAAACCTCTGGCATTTATAACACTGCTCTCACTGCTTGTCAGCTCCAATAAACAAACTCCTTCTATCTCAACTCCAGTTCTCTCAGACGAACTGACGCCTCTACTGACATCTCCCCATGCACAGACACTTTCGCCTCACCAACCTCACAACGTGCTGCCAACACGAAGTTAATCATTATTTGTCACAACTCCCCGCCTTTTTAGTTCCTCCGCTCACCACCAAGCCAAAATGTTTCACTAAATCATCCAACCCTGCCCTGTCTAGTGACAAAATATCCTTCACGCTAGGCCTACCCTCTATCACTTTAGCCATAGCGACACAGGAAGAACCCACAGGCAGTACAAAAAGGTCACAGAGCAACTTCAACCTAAATTCATGCAATCAAAAAAATAATGCAGGCAGCAAGATTTCACATGTGAGGGTACCCTCAACAATTCTATCAATGCATGATGAGTGACATATCATGACACAACACAACAGTTTCGACCAAAGGGAGTGTCTACTCTGTATCAGAGATAGAAAATTTCCACAACTACATTTACTGACTTAAATCTATGGACGAGCCCCCATTGCTGTGACGTTGCTCCTCCTGTGTTCTGGAAAAACACTGGTTCGGTGCTACATGCACTTGTCTAGGGGATTAATTCTTGTGGAGGAGAAACTCAACAGGTTAATTTTCCTTTCAAACTCATGCAATGACGCAAGAGGACACAAGATGATAATTAAGAGGAAACTTTAATGATTCTGGAAGTGATTCAAAATAATGATTGGTAAATCAATTTGCATGCATGAAACTCCTTTGTTCAATCCTAATTTTAGCCAGCCAGCCTTTTTCATAAAATGGTAAAACTTATCTGAGTTCACTGAGTCCGTTCTGTGGAGGAATGATGAAGGGTGTCAGGGCGGCGAGACCCTGTAGTTGCACTGGCAGAGGGGGTCAGGGCAGTTGACCCGGTGGCTGCTCCAGAAGGGGGTTGTTTTTGGAGCGTCGAAGGGGGTGTCGACGGAGGCATTTGGTGGGTCCTGCAGAGTTGAGGGTTGAATCAGCCTCGTCTCTCCTCACGTCCGTTCTGGTGGTGGGGTCAGGGTCATCTCCGCTTCGGTTGCAGCTTGTTAGCGAGCTGCTGCCCGCATCTGCTCCATCCAGGGGGGCTGGAGGCGGTGGGTTGAAGGAGGGTGGGGAGGGGAACCATTCCCTGTCCTCCCTTAGGTCAGACTGGCCTTAACTGATACCATGATTGTATTCTCTCGCTCCCAGCAGAGGGGCAAACACCCAGTCCCCAAACACGCCCGTCCCCAAACACGCCAGTCCCCAAACACGCCAGTTCCCAAACACGCCAGTTCCACTAGCAGACTGCTGTCTGTATTTATCCCCTGCTCCCATGTCTCCATTGAGAGTCTCAGAGACTCACCAATGGGAAGAAGGGGATGTTTGGCGCCTGCTGACTAAGCACTTTTCTACCGCCCAAACTCTTAAAAGTTCACTACTCTGGGCCAATGGGAAAGAAGAGAAAATTGGCGCATTTTCGTCCCACTGTGTTCAAAGTCTCCCACAGTCAGCACAAATTCTCTGGGCTCAAAGCTTGGCGCCCAAACTGGAAACCGGTTCACTGTTTCCACAAGACTTCACCACAGTAATCTCTTTTCAAGGCATGGCTGGTTGCTTAACATACTACATTTATTTGAGGTCTGGCTGGCTTCTATATCATTAAGTATTCCTTACTTAAAACATGCATAAACACACAATTCATAGTGGTAGTGGTGTGATGCTTCAGTCTTAAAAACACGCTTAAATCATTAAAGCAATAAAGAGGGTAAAACATGAATCTGTCACACCATTCTACATCTTTTGCTAGGTGTGGTGAATCGAGTAATTAAGCTCGAATAAACGTTGATTTCTGTAAAGGTAACTGAGTACATACATGTAGAGCATAAAACAATGGACAGAGAGCGCACATTCATAAAAATCTCAACATCGAAGGAATTGATCCCTATCCATGTTCTGCTCCGATATCTCGCATCAAGCCGAGGCCCCGAGTGTCTCATTTTGTCGAGAGGGGTCTGAGTTTATCGGTTTAGTTTGTTGTTTGTTTGTTTGTTTGTTTGTTTGTTTTATGGTACCCAGGAATATTCTCCATAAAGCGACATCATTGAATTCAGAAAGCAATCTCTATTGCCCCAACACATAACTAACTCCCTCACTGTCGCGATTGGGGCTGAAGAATACACCTACCTTATTTGTCTCCCCTGGACCACACTTCGTCTGCTTGAACTCGACCGGAAGTATCCACTGGTCCCTGACGGAACCCAAAGCCAGCACAGCCTCCACGGACATCTCAACATCGCCAGCCTCAAACGTGATCGAATCCCTCAATCGTGGAAAGAGCCAGAGTCCTGAAAAGATAGAGCGGTATTTTGTACTGAAAGACGGCAAACTTTGGTTCTGTGTTTGTGTATGATTTCATTCAAAGTTGATTTTCATTTTACCATTCTTTCTAGTCATCTCCCATATCTAGACAGAACCCCTGACAAAGTTTAACAGTTCTTCTCTGCTGGCTTGGCACTGATCATTACCATCAAGTACAGACCATCTCACTGCAGTGGCCAGCCACTCCAAACTGCAACATATCAGGGGAAGCTCGCCCAATGCCTACAATCAGCAATATTCCTGCATGAAGCCGGTAGACGTCACTGAGAAGCAACTGGTTCCGTCAAATCCAAGCCATACATTCCCTTTTACGTTCCAAATCCCGATCCTAACCCCCTTCCCACACCCCTACCCCTCACACTCCCATTCCCAATCAGAGGCAAAGTGTTCTATAATAAGCCAGGGAGTCGCGTTTTAGGCAAGAAATCAGAAATAAAAGCATACGAAGCTGTTTCGACATCAATAGGAGTTGGACCTCGTATAGTAACCACTCACTTAATCCGTGCCTGTTCCATTGCCTCTCATTTACCTGGATAGTCGTCCGAGAAGGCTCTGCCACCATCAGCAAGCAGACCACTCTTTACAAGCTTCCGAACGCTGGGTCCCTGGGCGTGGAGGACTGAAATGAACTCGGCCTGTCTGGAAAGGCGCTCTGTGCGTCTCAGGTATCCCGTGGCTTCCTGGATCTGGCTGACGTGGCTGCTGGTCTCCTCCTGCATCTTTCTCAGCTCTGCCTTTTGCCTGTCTTTGGCCTGCCTCACTTCCTCCAGCAGCTGTGTTCTACACACAGATGACAAAGGACAGATCATCACACAAGTGCACCTTCAGAGGTGACAAAGAGGAACCCATTGCTTAATCCTGACCTCTACACTCGAAGCTGCCATCCACACACACAAACATACATACAAACACACACAAACACACACTCGCGCGCGCGCATACACACACACACACACACACACACACACACACACACACACACACCAAAATCGACATGTATTTAATAGTAAAGAAATGAATAGTTGTGGCCGTGGGGTTGGTAGTATGACTTGGGAAGACTGTGTGCTTCATTCATGCGTGTATGTTAATTTTTCCACGGAAACCCATGTAACTCGAAGACATTTCTTTAATAACAAGAGGTAATACAAAAGTATATATGATGCTACAGGAAAAAGATATGCATTTCAACCACTACGGACACATATTTCTTCAAACACAAACATTCCGATCTGAATACACCAAGCACTGGAATATGACGGCATTTCTGCACCGCGACATTTTTGATAGTGGGTTGGGGATACGAATAGATCCATTGCCTGTCCCTACGCCATTCGTAAGAGACGAATTTCTACAGAAATGGCGACTTGACTTGCTCTCACTCTAACCAGCCCTAGTAATGTTCCAGGTCCATGGCCTCACATAGCCTACAAAGGCCGATAGGCCGTAAAACTCCATTAATTATTTCATTCATTCGTGCATTCAATGAATCATTCATTCATTAAGTTTGATGACATTTCGACCTGTGTGACGAGATTCCCCCCCCCCCCCCTTTCCTCCTTCGTGTTTACTAACCTGTGGTATATAAATTAGTGTGGCCGCCATCCGTGCTAAAAATAGTAACGATAGTATGTTGTGGCTCGCCAGCCATAGTTTCCACTGTGTGTTCAAGGGTTTATTAAAGAATTGGCCCACCGCATCTCTCTACGCTAGTGCAGAGCGGAGACGTGTGATTGGCCCCATTTTCAAAACGTGACTAGTAGAAGAATTTTCCATGAATGACTTTGCTTTATATGGGAACCATGTGATTGGACAGTGAGGTAAATTGGGCGTGGCCCGAGTGCTTCCATTGGATGGGAGAGCACTAGAATCTAAGGCGTTCGTGCTTTGGGTATATAAACCCCGACCGCCAGTGGCATGGCGCGCAAAATTCAACCAACCACAAGAGACCATCATGCGTAAAGCACCATGCCTCTCCTCACCACGCCGTCTCGCCTGTGTTCAAAACCACGAAGCATCTCCCCACTACACCGTCTGAAGTGACAGTGTCTGCCTCCAGGGTCAAGTCGAGTTGTCACGCTAGCCGGCGTCCAAAACCATGAAGCAACTCTCCGCCATGCCGTCTGAAGTGCAAGCATCTGCCTCCAGAGTCAAGTCGAGTCGACGCGCTCGCCTGAGTCTGAAACTATGAAGCGTCTCTCCGCCACGCCGTCTGAAGTGAAAAGCATCTGCCTCAGGGTCAAGTCGAGTCGACGCGCTCACCTGCATCTGAAACTATGAAGCGTCTCTCTGCCACGCTGTCTGAAGTGCAAGCGTCTGCCTCCAGAGTCAAGTCAAGTTGCTGGGCTCGCTTGCATTCGAGGCTACGAAAGAATTTTTTCAACGCCTGCTCGTCGTTGGGTCGAAACTAACTTTCGTCGCTTGTGCACCCATTGATCCCCTACTCCCTTTTCTTCCACCCTCTCTCTCCCTCGCCTGCATTACTAAAGCCGATTGTATACAGATGGTTCGAAGGACGGGGATCGTGTGGCGGCAGCTGTTGTCGCCCACGACTCCGTCTTTCGGTTTCGCCTTCCGGATGGGACTTCGATCTACTCCGCCGAACTTAGTGCACTTGAGGCCGCTCTTGGCGTAGTCCAGAGCAAGAGACTGCTGCGAGCTCTTGTGGTCTCTGACTCGCTTTCAGCCTTACAGGCTCTGCGGGGTAGGGAGATTTCCCACCTTATCTGTTTGGTATTTTTATCCGTCTGTGTCGACTACAGTGTGGGGGTACTGAGGTCGTCTTCTGCTGGGTCCCTAGCCATATGGGCATCCCGGGGAACGAGAGAGCAGATCAGGCTGCCAAGTCTGCTCTCTCCCTTCCTGTGTCCCCGGGCAGGGTCCCGGCTGGCGACCTGGTACCCCGTATTAATAAATTTATTTCTAACCTGTGTCAGGCCGACTGGGACGGCAGGGCACGTAACAAACTTCATGAAGTATCTTCAGTGTGGGGTGAGCGACTCTCCCCTACATCGCTCACGAGAAGAGAGGAAGTTGTGCTCTGCCGTTCTCGGATCGGCCATTCTGTTTTGACCCACTCCTATTTGTTGCGGTCGGAGCCTCCACCGGAGTGCCGCAACTGCCAGTGCAGGCTTACCATGCGGCACGTTCTGGTGGAGTGCCCTCGGCTTGCTCATCTACGGAGTGGGTCGAGCAATTTGTCTGACATTTTTAAAGATCCCCTTGCTGTGATAAAATTTTTAATAGATTCTGAGTATTATTCTCGTATATGAGTTGTATTATATCTTAATTGTTTTTGATATTTCCCCTACTTACCTCTTCTGTGGTAATTTTTTAATTGTACATTTTTATTCAGTGAATGTTTGTTGTGGCCTTGAAACCTGATGAGCCCTGCCTTTGCTGGCTGTTGGGCTGTGGGATTAGATTTTACTGATTCTATATCACTAGTTGAGTGAATTGTACTTTTCTCCGTTATTGTAAAGAGTTATATTACCATGGTAGAAGTGTTTTTAACGTTGTGGCCTTATATAGCCTACAAGGCTGATAGGCCCTTAAACTCTCCATCCATCCATCCATCCATCCCTCGCCTGCATTACTAAAGCTGCTGCTACAGTCGTCCCGAAGGTAGGAACCTTCGTGTAAGCGGATTTAACATGAACACGCGTTGGCCACCTCGCTTTAGGATTACCTCGTGTTTTCGTCGGACACAGCCTACAATTCAGTATAGTAAATTTTGATTGGTTGGCGAGCCACAACTAATTATTCTATATCAAAGATTGAATTGAATTACTGCATCTCGATTATCATTACTAACATTTAATTATCCATGTTTATTGTTGCTAGGTGAAATTAAAGTGGTTTGATTCTGACATTTGTCCTCACCGTCTTCCTGTCGTGTTCCATCTTTGACAGAGTGACTGAGTGAGATAGTGTTACTAGTTTGACTGTGTGAGTGTATATTCCCCTAGACCCTTACTCAGAAACGAGCCAAGTCGAACTTCATAACAACCTGTCATTATAAAGCCCTGGTGAGGAGATGCATACAAATACAGCTGAAGTAGCGCCCCTGTTCGGACATCAAGCACGGAATGCTGGAAAGACCTTTGCACTGCTTGACAGAGTGTACGCAATGAAGTGGCGACCAGGAAGACAAGAAAAAAGACACTTGCTCAGTCAAGTGGAAGTGAAGAATCTCTTACCTCCTCTTCTCCACTGCCTCCAGCAACCTGTCCATGGTTTGGTTGACTTGGTCCGTGGATTTGACAGCAGACGTCTGCACCACTTCTATCTTCTTCTGGACGTCATCTGAAATTCCTCTTTGCTTCTCTTCCTCCTTCTCCAAGAGTCCCAGCAGTTCAGCGAATTCCTTCTTTGCTCTCACGTGCGCCTTGGACAGGTCCATGATGCTGTGGCTGTGTGGAAGGCGAGACACGGAGCTGACGATGGCTGAGACATGGCACTTCAACGTCTAGATGGAGAGAAGCTGTTGTTTTGTTGTAGACACCACCTTCATTGTTGTATTTTTTTTCCCAGTGACTAGTCACAGATGTTGTCTGCAGGATTCCATATTTAAAGCATCTTCGTCCATGTGAGCGAAACATTCGGTGTCAGTTGATGACATCTACATTTTCTCTATTCAAACTAACTGAGGTAACAGCACCTGTCCCATGCACATAACTTGTAGCCTTCACTAATCAAGCAATTGACCCAATGAATCACCATAGTAAACTCCAAGGATGTCACACACTCTTGTCGCTTCCAATGTCGCCGCAACCACTACCACCACCACCAACACCATTCCCTCTCACACCATCGTTGTGATCACCACCACCACCACTACCACTACCACCACCACCACCACCCACCACCACCACCACTACCACCACCACCACCACTACCATCACCGCCATTCCGTCTCACACCATCGTCGTGATCACCACCAGCACCAAAGCTACCACCTCCATCACAATAACCATTACCACACCACTATCGCCTCCATTACACCATAAACAACTAGTTGTACCACTTCATCCACATCAACAGCGACCATCAGTATTATCATTTTCTTTCATTGCCTCAAATGACGCCTTTGCTCCACTCTCTGCCTCCTAGGACTTTGTAATACCAGCAGCATCTCAGTGGCTTTATTGCACAGAATGCATTTTTATTACTTCATGATGTACCGATTTGCAAACCCTATCCCTTTCACCCCTAACCCCTGGCTGAGCTGGTGGATTAGGCCCCAAAAGCCCAGCAGACACAGGTTCTTGTTGGGTGTAAATGGGCATTGAGTAGCTATTACCCTGTGTTGCATTCACACCTCCAGTGTCATACTTAAACCCTGCTCACATCAGTTATTCAAAAGCTCTTTATGTCTACAGTCAAGAAAGTAACTCGACAAACAGCACAATCAACTTTTGACTGATTTTTTTTCCTCTGCCTTAGTTACCACAATCTGCCAGCTCCCTAGACGATGCCAACTCAGCTAAGTGCGTGCGATGTCAGGACTGCAACACAGCACCTTGTCACTGCACATCCTCAGTGCCGTTGTAGCTCTAAAGACGCTGCTTACCTGTCCTGGCGGTGGGCCACCATGGCACAGCTGGTGCACAGCGCCACCTTGCAGGCCTCGCTGTCGCAGTACAGGTTCAGCGTCACGCCCACGTGTTCCACGCAAGTCTCTGCCTCCGCCAGGAACTCGACAGGAGCTTCCGCCAGCTCCCCGAGGGTCCGGATGTTGTGGTTACGTAAGAAAGGTACTCTGCGGTGGCCATTTTGGCAAACCTCACACATGTACAGGTGGCACGTGAGGCACCGGTAGCTGGCCGTGTTTTTGTCCACGCAGTCGGTGCAAGGAACATTCTGGACAGCGGACTTCATGGCCAGGTAGTCCACCACCTTCAGAGAAATGATGTCCTTGGGTAACGACGTGGCCACAGGTCCACTCACGGTGACCAGGTGGCGACAGGTGGGGCAGCGGAAATCGCCTCCCTTGCTGAGGCTCTCCAGGCAGGAGACGCAGAAGGAGTGACGGCAGGGCAGCAGGAGCGGGACTCTGGCAGCGGAGTCGAAGGGCTCCATGCAGACGTCACACACCAGCACCGTGTTCATCATCTGATCCACGTCCACCGTCTTGGTCGCCATGTCTGGAAAGGACGCACGCACCACGTCAGTCTTGCTGTGGGATGCAGTGCAGTAACTAGCACACTGTCCTGACCAAGGAAATAAAAACCGCTGGCGCTAAACTTCCAGGTTTTGGCATTTAAAAAAAACAAAAAAAACAGGTAGGGTTCGAACCCGCAACCTCTCGAAAAAAGAGGGGGGGGTGGGGGGGGGGGGGGGGGAATTTCTGCCCGGATTCGAACCCGTACACGCATGACCTAACAAAACAATAGTCCAACGCTCTACCAGGTGAGCGATTCGGGAACTGTCATGAATAAGTGTTTGTGAAGCAATTATAACGTTGTTTTCCACAAACCCTCCTCGGTTCGTATTTTGCACTGTAAATTGTAGACAAATGGATGATAGTTCATGAAATTTGAGTGGTCTTGTACATTTTTACGATACTCAAGGTCTATTTCTGCCAAGTTAAATATCGATTCACTGCCATTAGGCCACTCGAACTGAACTTGGTAGTGTAGGCCTACTCTATTGCGCTGAGACGGAGTGGCTGTTCTAAGATTTGGACCGGCCGCGCGGGTGGAGACACCTATTTTGCCTGTAACACGGTATTTGTTTTTAGCAAAGGCGATTTTTTTCTGGGGAGGATCACGAAAACTATTTATGTAAATGGTGAGCGCTCGTACAGCGTGAAAGAAACGCTGCTGGCGACGGGAGTGAAGGAAAAGGCGAAATATCGCCATTCCGTCAAGGGACATTTTAGGGGGGGTGTTTTCGAGTTTACGACCTTAAAATGTCACTTTTCTTTCAAACCTCGATTCTGAAAACTTGATACATTCAATCGGACCTAACTTCCAGTAAGTGTGTAAAATGTCAAGGAAATCCGTCCAGTAGTTTTTGAGATATCAGCCGTTAAGTCTGGACAGACACACACACAGACAGATAAAACTGTGAGGACCTCCAGTAAACCTGGAGGGATAATCCAGTGTCTATCAATCCGGAAGGTCATTGAATGGCTGTCAAGTCTGTTTACAATTACACAAACGTACCAAGGGCCACAACTAGTTTAATCTGGAAACGGCTTTCTCATAACCGTACCAGGCGTTTAAACTAACTTGAAGAACCGAGCCCAACAACCGCGCAGAAAAGCTGGCCACCAAATCATAGTTGTGACCCGTTTTTGCAAACTGAGTCTTATCCCAAAACAATTCAAATTTTATATATTTGTGTGGCCGGGTGTAGTGAAGCCCAAAGTTTTACTCTCCCTCTCTCTCTCTCTCTCTCTCCTTTTCTCTTTCTCTCTCTCTCGCCCTCTCTCTCTCCTCCCCCTCCTCCCCCTCCTCCCTTTTGCCTTGTCAAAGCGCTGGCCCAAGCCAAGCACTGTCAGCATGTTTCCCCTCTCCCCCTCCCTGTATCCCTGTATCATGTATCCTGCGTCTCAGACGGCCATGTTCTATATCTGTTGTAAGACCAGCCTACTATGTATCTTATCAGCCTGGGAGGGTCCCAGTGCGCCTCCCCTTATCTGTTTGTTAATTGAACTTGACATGTGACTTCGGACAGCTCCCCTCTATCGTTTGCGCGGCTATTCATAAATCGTTAGAATCTAGAGACAAATTTGATAATTTCTCTAAATTAAGGCATCTGATTGCAATGGTGCAATATTCATTCGGTTGACTTTGTTATGCCTATCAAGGCAACACTTGGTTTGAATAATTTCAAGTAAGTATAAGGCAGCAATGAGCCTTTTTATATCACTAGGAAAGCACAACCCCAAGACAGGCTGAAATCCACCACTGCTGATTTCAAGCCTGGCTCCCCTGGGGTCCGCGCGTTGCTTTGATAAGGAGGGGCTGTCGGCAGGTCGAGAGAGAGCTCACCAGCAGTCTCTACAGAGGCGTTCACCACCAGTCTCTTGGGAGACCACTGTCATTCACGTTTAATAAAGAAAACTGGAAACGTCACGGGTTTGCCTCCTCCCTGTCTTGAACATCAACGGACCAGGAGCCTGCATCACCAACCAGGCACATCACCTTGGCTCCACCACATTCTGGCGTCGTCGGCAGGATAGACAGGAAATGGAAAGCGAACTCATCAGTTTCGATGACGGTGTGACCAGCTCCACAACACCATCGGCGATGGAACAACCGGCCCCCTCAGCCTTAGAACTACTGGCCACAGCTGCTGCTGCAAGGACACCTGTTCTTCCTGCAGGTGCCTCTCCCCACCCTTCTGCCAGAGAGTCTCTTTCCACCACAGCAGCCAGCGGACAGCATGCCCCCACAGCCTGCTTGATGCCCTCTCAGCCTGCCCCCCCTGCCCAGTCTGCTAGGGCAAGCAGTGACCAAGGCGGCAGCAAATCTGCTCGGCAATCAGAGCGGCTGTACCTGATGCAACCCCCCAGACTGCCGATGTTTTCGGGAGAGGAAGGAGACATTGAGTCTTTTTCCGAAGAGGCAGAAAGAGTACTACGAAACTGTCCAATGGAAGATGGGGCCGCTACAGAATGGATTCTGCAGGCATTAACAGGCTGCGCACGGCAAGAAATTCTCCGGCGTCCGAACCTCTGCACAGCAAACGACATCATCATCACCTTGAAAGAGACATTCGGCGATCATCGTGGGACGTCGACGCTCCTTGGCACCTTCCATCGCCGAAGCCAAGGGGTCACGGAAGGCATCATAGAGTATGCTCAACACCTCCAACTGCTTGCACAGCGAGCAAACAGGCGGAAAGAGGGATGCCTGGATGACGAGGCCCTCCGGGACCAGTTGGTGACCGGCCTGTACTCCCCATCGCTTCGCCGTGACCTCCGCCGCTTCCTCAGGGAGCACCCTGACTCAAGCTTCTTGCAGATCAGATCCGAAGCTCAACGATGGATGCGGGAGGACGACATCGACCTGAACCACACCTGTACACAGCAGATCATTACCTCCGGGGATGAGCTCTCTCAGGTGAAGGAACAGCTGGCCTTGTTAACCCAACAGCTCCAGTCGCTCCAGGCGTCAAGCCGTCCACCTGATCCACGCACTGACCAGCGTGCCCATGCACGAGGCACACGAGCCCCTTTACGCTGCTGGCACTGCGGCAAGTTAGGGCACAAGCGTGTCGACTGTCGTCAAAACCGTTCGGCGGCACGGGAAGCGTCACAGGAAGCACTCTCTGGGGATTCGCCACGTTATCCCCAGGCACAACAGCAGGGAAACTAGTTACCCCCGTTGCCTGCAGCCAGGCAACGGGGGGCCGCAGTTTGGCAGGACTGGTAGGAAAGTGCCCCACAACCACAATCAAGTTAAATGGAGTGGAGGTGCCAGCATTGTTGGACACGGGCAGCGAGGTGACCACGGTGACACACTCCTGGATGGTGCAAAACGTGAGGAATGGTACGATGCTCTCATCGCATATGAGGCTGCGAGCTGCTAATGGCGCTGAGGTACCATACTCAGGCATCCTGGTGGTCGACCTCGAGATCTTTGGTCAGAAGCTTTCCGACATCCCACTCCTTGTCGTCCACGATCCAACGGAGCCTACCATGTTGGAGAGAAAGCGACGTCTACCAGCCCTGGTGGGCATGAATGTCTTGGCCAACTGCACCTGCGACCCGACCGGATTACCTGACATCCTGCAAGCTGCCATTCAGGAAATCCGACGGGACGATGGCACTAGAGGCATCGCCAAAGTAGCCAGCAGAACTTTTGTTCCTGCTCATTCTCTTATCACCGTAAAGGTGACCTCTACGAAGCAACAAGGTCCCTTTGTGGCAGCACCGACAGACCAGCCACTGCCTGGAGGCCTGATCCTCGTACCCACTTTCGTCAGTGCTGATTCAAGTCAACGATTTCTTCGCCTGGCCAACATGTCGGATAACAATTACATTCTACGCAAAGGAACACCAGTGGCCAGTCTTCAAGCAGCTGACTGTGTAGGTGCAGAAGTGAGCTTCACTGCGACCACAAGCGAGATAGTGATGGACACTACGGTCACCGACTCAAAGCAACAGGCTCCACCGAGGTTAATTCCATGTCCTACCTTCGACGGAACTGCAAGGCAGCGGGAACAGCTGCAGCGAATTCTCATCAAGAACGCTGCTGCCTTCGCGGAAGAAAGTGGAGACCTGGGATACACTGATGTCGTCCGTCACCAAATCAGGACAACAGACGATGTACCTGTGGCCCAACCTTACCGCCGCATTCCGCCGCACCTCCTTCAGGAAGTACAGGACCACCTCAGCGGTTTGCTGGAACAAGGTGTCATCACGGAGAGTTACAGCCCCTATGCGGCACCAGTGGTCCTGGTTCGGAAAAAGACAGGCGACATCCGGCTCTGCGTCGATTACAGACGGCTCAATGCCAAGACGGTTGGAGACGCGTACCCCGTGCCCAGGATTGAAGAATCCTTCGACGCCCTCGTCGGAGCGCAATATTTTTCCACTTTGGACTTGGTAAGTGGCTATCACCAGATTGCCATGGACCCGACCGATCAGAACAAAACGGCCTTCGTGACACCTTTTGGTCTTTTTGAATATACAAGGATGCCGATGGGGTTGGCATCAGCTCCGGCGACCTTCCAACGCCTCATGCACAAGACCATGGGTGACTTCCTGTTCTCGTTCTTGTTGGTCTACCTGGATGACCTACTAGTGTATTCCAAGACCTTCGAAGAACACCTGGAACATCTTACAAGCTACTGGGTAGAATCAGCCAGGTGGGACTTAAACTCCGCCTCGACAAGTGCCAGTTTCTGAGACGAGAAGTCAGCTACCTGGGACACACTGTCTCGGTTGATGGCATCAGTTGTGAGCAAGGAAAGGTTGAGGCAGTGAAGAACTGGCCCATCCCAACAACTTCTACTGAGCTCCGCAGCTTTTTAGGATTCGCCGGGTACTATCGGCGCTTCGTAAAGAGCTTCTCCCGAATTGCTGGCCCACTACACGATCTGATCAAAGAAGGTAACAAGAGCCCCAAGAAAAAGGCAGGAAAAATTCCTTTTGTATGGACTGCCACACACCAGGCTGCCTTCGAAAATCTGAAGACCAAACTGACAGGAGCTCCAGTACTAGGCTACGCGGACTTCACCCTACCCTTCATCCTGGAAACCGATGCCAGCCATGAGGGGTTGGGTGCCATTCTCTCCCAGGAGCAAGATGGAGGACGGCGCGTCATCGCCTTTGCCAGTCATCGACTACGCCCGACGGAGAGGAATCAGGCTTTCTACAGTAGTCTAAAGCTGGAGTTTTTGGCTATGAAGTGGGCCATTACGGAAAAGTTTCGGGACTACCTTGTAGGTGCTGATTTTGTCGTGTGGACAGACAACAACCCACTGGTGCACTTCCGAACGGCCAAGATGGGAGCGCTTGAGCAACGGTGGGCAGCTCAACTTGCCCAATTCAATTTCAAGGTGAAGTACCGCCCAGGGGCGACGAATCCCGCCGACGCTCTTTCCCGACTCCCAGCGGCGACACCTATACCTGCAGAGGTTGCCGAGGCAGTGCAGGAGTTCCTGATCTGCAACCATCAGTACGCAGAAGGCACGGCAGCCGTGATATCTTCAGGGGGCTGCAACACCGGTCAACCCCAGGACATCCCCTCCCCTCGCCATCCACCAGAGGAGCTTCGCCAATTACAGCGACAAGACCCCGTCATCCGACCTGTCCTTGAGTCCTGGCCAGACCGACCACAGCCAGGAAGGGACCAAAAACTGAGAACTCTCTGGAAGCAACACCGCCGACTGATATGCAGAGATGGCATCCTATACCGCCGAATGACAGACCCTATTCATGGGTCAAAGGAACAACTGGTCCTCCCCAGTTCGATGCGCCCTGATGCTCTGGTCGCTGCACACGACAGTATGGGTCACCAGGGCTTCGAACGAACAATGCAACTTCTGCGCCCTCGAGTCTACTGGCCCGGCATGTTTGAGGATGTCCGCTACTACATCGGCAACTGCAACCGCTGTATCCTGGGACGTCACCATGCAGTGAAGACGACGTCAACTCCAGTTCTGGCCAGCCGCCCACTGCAGATCTTAGCCATCGATTTCACTAGGATGGAACCCGCTGCTGACGGTCGCGAGAATGTCCTGGTTATGACGGACGTCTTCACAAAATTCACACAAGCTATCCCCACCCGTAACCAGGAGGCACAGACGGTCGCAAGGGTTCTTGTCAGGGAGTGGTTTCAACGGTTTGGAGTGCCAGAGCGAATTCACAGCGACCAAGGCCGTGATTTTGAATCCAGTATTGTGAAGGAGCTCTGCAATGCCTACGGCATCGTCAAATCTCACACGACCCCATACCATCCCGAAGGCAATGGTCAGTGTGAACGCTTCAACCGCACCCTCCACGACCTGCTGAGGACTCTGGACCAAGAGCAGAAGAAAAAGTGGCCTCTTCATATCCAAGAAGTCGTCCAAGCTTACAACAACACCCCACATGCGTCGACCGGCTTTTCTCCGCATTTCCTGCTCTTCGGTCAGGAACCTCGCATACCGCTGGACAACCTGTTCGACCAGTCACTGCCGACAGCCTCCGGAGCAGTAGACTGGGTCCGTCAGCATCGTCAGCGCCTCCTTGATGCTCATCGGCGGGCATACCAGCAGCTGCTGCAGGCTGCGCAGCAGCGGACCCGTAGAGCAGATGTGGGAGCAGCAGACCATCGCTTGGCCACCGGGGACTATGTATACATACGGAATCGTGTGCCAGGGCGCAACAAGATTCAGGACATTTGGAGACCTGATCTCTTTCGTGTCACCGCCCGCCGCGACTCCAGCCTTCACGTCTATACCATCCAGCCCGTGACCGGCGGCCCGGAACGCGTGGTGAACAGGCGGGATCTGCGGCTGGCGGGCGAAAACTTTCACCTTTTGGAGCCGGCAGTGAAGACAACTATTGCAACACCAGACAAAGAAGAGTCGGAGTCACCAGGGATATTCTTGGGGTCATTACCCCGAGCATCATCAGCAGCAGGTCGGGGGATTACCATCATAAGGTCTGACTCGCCATCTGGATCTACAAGCGTGTCATCATCCTCAGACAGTCCAGTGCAGACCCTCCCCCGTCCTGTACCTGCTCCAAGACGGTCTCTTCGTCTCGCTGGAAAGGCTTTGGACTGTAACTGCCAATCCAGGGTCGGTCAGAGACACTAGTGTATTCTGTCAAATGGATCTATTTTGGACAATCGGTGAGTACCAACTTTTTGCTTGCAATCTCCGTAACAGGTGCCCTCCATAAAAATGAAAACAAATGAAAGGAAAAAACAAATGTACAGTGTAATACAAGTTTTCTGTTAAAGTTGCTTTAGAAGTAATATACTTATCACTTGATATATTCAGGATATCGTATTTGTAATGAAATGTTACCATTGTGGTGTGAAAATTGGTTCATATTTTGATTGTAAGTGGTCATTCTGACTGTACTGTCTCATTGTTGTGCGTGTTGTATTTTGGGATGGACAGCCTTGTGGATTCAGGTCAAATACCACCCAAGGTCTTGTTCATGGAATGTAACCTCACGCCTGGTATTTCTTGTTCCAATGCATCCCGGACTTATGTCTTTGTCTATTTTTGTTATGGTTCGTAATGGCAGAATGTCCATTGCGGTGGCACCGTAATTGGTCTTATTACGGTGGAATTCGTAATGCGGTCAGAGCATTGCGGGGTGTTACTGTTGAGTGTAGCACCAATATTTAGTGTTTAACCTGTGGCTTCTTACATCTAGTTGAAGGGTTCAGACCGCTTCTAGCTTGTTTTTGAGGCACAAGTTGTGTATGTTTTATGTCAGGTTGATGACACTTGCTGAAGGGTTAAGACCGCTTCAAGATGTCTGACCCAACCTGTTGTATCAAGTTCGGATGCTATGATGTTTTCTATGTTGAATGACTACTTGTAATCACCTGAACGAACCAGATTGACTAGACATTGTTTTTCTTGTACTTCGAGGGCGAAGCACTGTTAGATTGGCGGGATATGTGGCCGGGTGTAGTGAAGCCCAAAGTTTTACTCTCTCTCTCTCTCTCTCTCTCTCTCTCTCTCTCTCTCTCTCTCTCTCTCTCTCTCTCTCTCTCTCTCTCTCTCTCTCGCCCTCTCTCTCTCCTCCCCTCCTCCCCCTCCTCCCTTTTGCCTTGTCAAAGCGCTGGCCCAAGCCAAGCACTGTCAGCATGTTTCCCCTCTCCCCCTCCCTGTATCCCTGTATCATGTATCCTGCGTCTCAGACGGCCATGTTCTATATATGTTGTAAGACCAGCCTACTATGTATCTTATCAGCCTGGGAGGGTCCCAGTGCGCCTCCCCTTATCTGTTTGTTAATTGAACTTGACATGTGACTTCGGACAGCTCCCCTCTATCGTTTGCGCGGCTATTCATAAATCGTTAGAATCTAGAGACAAATTTGATAATTTCTCTAAATTAAGGCATCTGATTGCAATGGTGCAATATTCATTCGGTTGACTTTGTTATGCCTATCAAGGCAACACTTGGTTTGAATAATTTCAAGTAAGTATAAGGCAGCAATGAGCCTTTTTATATCACTAGGAAAGCACAACCCCAAGACAGGCTGAAATCCACCACTGCTGATTTCAAGCCTGGCTCCCCTGGGGTCCGCGCGTTGCTTTGATAAGGAGGGGCTGTCGGCAGGTCGAGAGAGAGCTCACCAGCAGTCTCTACAGAGGCGTTCACCACCAGTCTCTTGGGAGACCACTGTCATCCACGTTTAATAAAGAAAACTGGAAACGTCACGGGTTTGCCTCCTCCCTGTCTTGAACATCAACGGACCAGGAGCCTGCATCACCAACCAGGCACATCACCTTGGCTCCACCACATTCGTATTTTCAAAATCTACCTCCAAAAAACTATCTTTCAATTGATATAAAAATCTAACTTCTACTCCAAAAACTGAACAAGTTATGCTTACTCAACGAGAGGTGGAGTGCTAATGGCTATTTTGAGAAATCAAGAGTCAAAGATTTAACAACTTTATTCACAGTTTTTCCTTAACAACGGGCCTTTTTAATGCATGCATCAGCTCAAAACTTGGCAGGTTGGTAGAGAAAATTTATTTATTTATATAACATAGAATGATAAATTAATGGAATAGTATTTGATCTTGACAACAAGTAACTGTTATTATTCAACAAAAAATACAAAACGGAGGAAGAGAATGTGCAATTTTTGGTGTATTTTAGGCTAAAAAGAAATTTCCAACAATTGAGTATGAAAATTAAGTGTATGTAGGAATCAGTTTTGCCAAAACGTCAAAATGTACAAAATCCACCCTCATCACCTTTGTCAGCCTCCACTGCGTTTTTGCTGCGTGCGAGTTAAGACTGAGTTCGTGAAAACGGGTCACATTTAGAATCCAAATACGCTTCTCTACCTTCATCTACCAAGTATACAGCAAAATCAGCATAAAGCCTCAACTCACCAGGTCTTCATTTCCGACTTGTTTAAACGTATTTTTTACCTACGCGTTTAGTCGGCTGTTGGTGGGGAGTGCTTAACGTTTAGAAGGTCATGTCCTTCCTAGTTTTAAAATCAGAATATGACAATGACCGTGACACTGTATCTATTTTCTGCTTGATTAATCACTTGATTTTTTTGCCTAATTTGGGTGTGAGAGATGGCCCCATCACTACATGTATTCTCACACCAAACTGAATCCAAAACACTTACTAACATTGCCACAACTTCACAGCAAGGCTTGAATTCAACTCGATCCATACATATCATATTTAAATCCACTTTCTAACCAAATGATGCAAGCAAACTGATTATCACTCAGGCACGAAAACATTCAAGCATTCAAGCACACACACACACGCGCGCGCGCGCGCACGCACGCACGCACGCACACACACGTACGCGCACACACACGCACACGCACACATATACAACCACACACGCACACACACACGCAAACAGACACATGTTTACTACTCCCACCTCATCCTCTCTCCTACTTTCTCCCCCCGCCTTCTCTCTCTCTCTCTCTCTCTCTCTCTCTCTCTCTCTCTCTCTCTCTCTCTCTCTCTCTCTCTCTCTCTCTCTCTCTCTCTCTCTCTCTCTCTCTCTCTCTCTCTCTCTCTCTCTCTCTCTCTCTCTCTCTCCCTCCCTCCCTCCCTCCCTTTCCCTCCCTCCCTCCCTCCCTCCCTCAACCCCCCCCCTCCCTCCCTCTCTCTCTCTTTCTCCCTCTCTCTCTCTTTCTCTCTCTCTCTCTCTCTCTCTCTCTCTCTCTCTCTCTCTCTCTCTCTCTCTCTCTCTCTCTCCCTCTCTCTCTCAACACGCACACACGCACGCACGCACACACACACACACACACACACACACACACACATACACCAGTGTACAGTGCTTGCATCATTATTGTATTTAGCCATGACAATCCCATCCTGAGCTATTCCATGATAGTAGTGCTGCCCCAAAAAAAATTCAGATGAGATTTCCACCGCTATGAGATTGGAAATGTTATCCATTTTACTGCTAATGCAAAAGTCTCTCGGCAGATTCTGCCGAAAATTCTATCAAACTCTACAGAGGCGTTTGAGCAAATCTCGTTTTATGCATTGTGGTTTATCAAGACCTCGTTCAAATGACATCACACATTTCCCTCCCATGGGTTGGGGTAAGAATAGACCTAACGTACCAGAGTCCTGAGTTCCACAGCCGAGTAGGAGCGGAACTTTGTGCTCCATGTTGCTTGCATGACGAGCAAATAGATCAGGACAACTGACAAACACCTGGATTAACTGGGAAATTGAAGACTTGACTTACTCTTACTTTAACTAGCTTAAAGGGCCTTACACAGCCTACAAAGGCTGGCAGGCTGTAAAGATTAATTAATTCATTTATTCAGTCATCCACCCATTCATTCATTCATCCATTCTTTCCTTTCCACTGGGGAGCGATGCAAGTACCTAACGGGTACAGCCAAACTAGGTCAGCAAGGAAAAAGCGAGATAAGATGAGCTAATCAAAGCCACCCACAGTCAGTATCGTGTACTGAAGCAGTGATATCCTTCCTTTCTGTAGGCTGGCAGTACACTAACACCAGCTGAAAATGCCATCCATAGTAACCACCACACCACGTAGATGTTGCATCGACAACAAGATAAGGCAGCACAATTATATTTGGTTCCAAATATCCGTACTTCTGTGGGCATCGGTTGGGTCAGTCAGGTCTACAAGAGCAAATCAATGTATTTACGATCTCTGACAGCTTACACTTGTTTCCCATGAGCATTCTACTTCCATTGAGAAGAGCGCTTGTCTGTGACATGGGCCAACATGTTGGACGCAAATGACGCCCGATTGACTGAGGCAAAGAAAACTATGCCGAATACTCACTGCGATGTGGTTGTGTCACTTTCAGCCGATGGTAAATTCAGTCTAGAACACTGACAATTGGACTGAGATGTCCAACAAGAGGTCGGAATCACGTCTTTTCCGTATAGCATGAATTCCTGGAAGTACACACCCATCAGGAAGTTGTTATTTTCATTTCTTGATGAATGGGAGGTAACTCGTGTCTTACTCAGTTATTTCCCTTGAACACCTGATTTCCCACTCGGTAAATAATAGTGTTACAGAATTATTAAATAGCAGACGTTTCATGGCAACAGCACTGCAACAGTACGAATTCAATGACGAAAATTGGCTTTAGTTGTAAAATTTTACATTGTAGTCTACCTCTCGCCACACATAAACTGACCCTTCCCAAATGATTTTCCACAATGATTTATCAAACATGTACTATCTACAAGTGCAGACATAAAAGACAAAGACATTCAAGCATTCATTCTGGAAAAAGATTAAGAAATGCTGAAATATAATTGGTTGTGATTATGGCGGCGACCTGTGTACAGGTGTGCAAGATTATGACGTAGTTTGTTCATGCAGGCCTTAATTCAAAAGGTTCGATTCACTTCTGTCAACCAGACACAAATCATACTTCCATCCTGCAACTATTCGCACCAGCATAGCGGCTCAGAGCAATGAGCGCAAAGATGTTTATTGGAGTTGGACATTGGATTTGGAGAAGGCAATTGCTGCGCATGGGTTGGGCTCTGTCTTCCAGGGCGGTTTCAACAGGAAGTCTTGGATCTGCCCTGCCCTGACGCCTCCAGGTGGCGTACTCGGCTCCCTGGGATCTGACTCCTCTCGTGGTTATGTTGCCATGGTAACCTCCCAAAGTCCTGCAGCCAAGGGTTACAGCAGGTGAGGGGGCATGGAGCGGCTCCGGCCGCTTGGTGTACTCTGGCAATGCGCTCAGTGCGTGCAAGTGTGCGAGGACTGCACTTTCGCCCAGACGCGAAATGCGAAACTCATTGATGCTGTGCATTGAAGGGGACGCAGTAAAGACTGCAGCAAAAAGATTACTTCAAACGGGGACTTTGAACCAGCCATTACCTGGACAGTGTTAGTCCCCTGCAAAGAACGCATTTGTATGAGGCATTGTGAAGGAGAGAGCCAGAGTTCTGTCAATAAATCATTTTGGAACAGAATACAATACTGCAGAGCGGTTTCACATCAAATGATTTAGAGTTACCTGTGCGATAGCCAAACTGGCATTCTTTATAGTTGGGATACTTTTTCACTGGAGAAAGATTGAGAATGTCGGTACATGATTATAAGTGAAACTTTCAGACTCCCGCTACCAATGTCACAGGTTCATCAGGACGTACGAGTCCCAGCTGGTCCTCCTCTGATACAACAGGTGTTGCCTTTCCAGCAGTCAACATCAGAAGGATTGGTGTCTCATGGTTTGCCAGGCCTGCTGCGCACACATAATACAGACTATACCAGCATTTTTTCCCACCCAATGACAGAGTACAGCCTCTACTCAAAGCTGCAGTCGCTTTCACACAAGTCCCGTGTACCGTTTACCAAAGACAGGCCTTGTCTGCACTGGATACGACCAATTCACTCTTGCTGGACTTTGGCAGTACAGCACGTTGCTAGGCCTCTTGTGTCCAGCTACTGGATTTCGCCTTCAATTGTCCAACTAGAACTCCTCCAGAAGATAAAACAGGTGAGACTGGAGCGTTTCTTCAGGTCATAATTATACGAAGTAGCACCGACTAAGCCTCATCTTGTTCATGGCCTACATTTGCTTGTTTTCCTTTGAAATTCTAGCATTGGATAAACTCCTCGGAAGGAAATTCCCAGTGATCTGCATGACAAATCTGTCTTTCATGCATCAAGTCTGCGACTGCTTCTCTGGTTTGATCATCAATGTAGACATCAGTGGCGTGTAAATGAAAAGGAACATTTCATGATGCAGGAGCTTGGATGGATGTGCACTGTGTACAGGTAGTTTTCTTTTCCAGTGTCAGTTCCATGCAACATCTCTTTAGCGTGTGCATGTATGCCTATGCTGAAGACAGCATGGACATGCATACATACAGTGGTATGCATCACATATCCTGGTGAAAATGTGAAGTAGGACGTGTGTGCGCATGTACAAAAACGTTTTAGTGGGACATGTAACAGGAAAGTGCACTGATGTGTTCTTTCCAAACTAACTGTCCTATTCAAGCAAACAAATCAGTCTTAATCTTTCATACAAACTGACCCAAACCCTGATAAACAGCACAAAGACGCACCACCATGATTTGCAGAAAAAACTTTATTCTAAGCAGTGTCCTTCTTTTCTCAAGAAAACATTTTGGATGATGGTGTCAACAACAGTCCATTTTTCTGAATCAGTAAGTTCCCTTCAGAAGAGAACATTGCATCAAGGTGTGGCCAGTCGCCAGGCAGGACAGGCCAAGATGGCAACACAACAGCGACTCCAGCACCACGCCGGCCTCCACACTCCACCGTCTGGGGAGTCGCTGCGCATCACAGCTGGCAGCTACATGAACAAAGGGTGATGTGATTCTCTGATAACACTCTACTTGTGCTCTGTGCAGGCTGTCATGCATGCAGCACCTTTGCTGGTGTCTCACTGCCACGCCCTGGTGAGATGTCAAGAGCAGGCGGCAAGCACGGCTCCATGCGGAGCAAAATCAAGATGCTACTGACAATACACTTCCCAACTCGGCGTGTGATGATGGATCTTGCTTGTTACTGTAATGCCCTTGTAAAACCCACCTCCAGAATCAACAGCTGAATGCCATGCACTGCAGAAGAAATATGGGACGTGCAGTCGCTTTGCCCTCAGGGCTGAAGTGCTTGATATAATACTTTGGCTAAACAACACTCTACTCAACATATGGTTGATGCCTAAACTCACTGCACAATTTCTCTCTCTCACAAGGGCAAACTCAGACAGGCACTGAGTCAACTAGCAGTGTAATCAACAGAGCACTTCAGGTAACCACCACAGCAGGAGATAGCAACAAAGCTGTATCGATCACAGGTAAAACGATCTGCATTTACAGAGGCAAGGAAACATGCTGAATAATCACAACCCTTGAACTACTGAAGGAAATAATGTGTGGGATTTACAGGAACGCCAGTAGTTACAAAGGTCACACAACATGTTCAAAGCAAAGAAAACAAAATCATCAACCAAACAATCCAAAAAGTACACATTCATTTCTCACAATCCTTACATTCCTTCAGACTTTTATTAAGACAACATGAACATACCTTTATCAAAAGTTCCAACATTTTACATAAAACCTCAATTATTTGCCCTACAAATACTTTTGGAATACATTGTTTCCAGCACAGAAATCATAATTATCCTAGACATTATTTTAAATTCAAGCATCACAATTATACTAACAAACAGATCATGCAAAAGGTACAGTAATTTCTAAATCACATAATCTCTGTATAGCCATCAAATGCTGAAAACATGTCAAGTGTTGGAAAGCCGAGTCATCTTGATTTTCAAGCATCATCCACACAGGGTGTGATGCAAGCCCAACACCTAAGCTGTGCTACTTGTGTGTTGAAGAGATGTGTGTGATGGGAGAGTGAGTCACTTTGTTTTCCTGGAGACTTTGGTTATGTCCTCCTTCAGATTCAGAGCATAACTCTCAAGTCATTCAAGGGTTGGCACCTGTAGAAGAGAAAGGTTTCACATAAATACAGACAACAAACAAGCAAGCAAACAAAGAAATAAATTACATCAAGCTTTTAGATATGTAAACATCACGTAATTTTCACAGCAGTAATTTTGGGGGTAGAATAGAATGACCAGCAGAAAATTTGCGTTTTCCTTGTGAGGCAGCTCTGAAAAAAAATTCTCCTAGTGAGGGAAATGCAGGGATTTGCAAAATGTCAAACTTACACTTCTCCTATACAGACATCCAAGCTGCAAACATTTCCCAATAAAAGCACATCGGGACAGGAAATCTGCACTTCAACACTCACCTGCTCCCCCTTCAGGATCAACCACTGGAAGCTTGGACAGGTCTGATGACCTTGCCAGCTGAATGCCCTGCAAACAGAATAACAGCACATCAACGTGGGTGTCCACACACGGAATCACTGACTTTGCTCTTCTGTTCACTCATAGACTATTTTACAGAGCCTGTTTACTACACATTTACGGTCTTCAGTCTGTTTGCTGATTATCCAAATTTGATTTTGTATTTCCTGCATCAATCACCTATATAGTAAAAAACTTGTTGACTATTGAACAGTTAGTTAGAAGTGTTGTTCTTGTTTTGTTTTGTTGTTTTTGCTGTGGTCTTATGATTAGTTGGTGCTGTTGCTTTGGATTTTCTCCCACTTGTGTTGGGTGGATTGTTTCCCTTTAACTGCATTTTGCTGGTCTGTGGTGCTTGTGGTGATGATTGTGATGTGAGATGTTTTTGCTTGTTCTTGTGCATACTTGCTTGTGTTGGTGTTGCCTGTGATGTGCTGTGGAGGCTGAGGTTTGCAGGGAGTGTGTGTGCGTGCGAGTGTGCTGTTTCTTTTCAAATGTAATTATCCCATCACATTATTTTTATGTATTCTTCTATTATGATTATTATTGATGATTATTATTTGATTGTTTTTATTGCTGCCTCATAAAGTGTACTTGAATTGCCTGTTGTGGGATAAATAAAGTTGTATTGTATTGTATTGTATTGTATTGTATGCTTCACATGTACTGTTTAATACTGCATGCTTCCACTTTCCACACACAGAATCCAGACTCCTGGCAGTGAAGAGAAGAATGCTTATACCAATATCTCACTGTGTGTGACCACAATGAAACCCTCCAAGGCATCACTGTATGTGACCATGACAATGCCTACCAAAGAACTACTACTAAATGTGACCAAAGTGATGGCTACCAAGGTATTACTGAATGTGACCACAATGATACCTATCAGAGTACTACTGAGTGTGAAGCCTATCAAGGAATTTCTGTTCATTACCACAAAGATGCATACCAAGGTATTACTGTTTGTGACCACAACTCTGAAACGGTAATCTTGGAGTAAACAGCACAGTTAAAATTTCCATTCTTTCAGTCATTAGAAAAACACATTCATTTTCAAACAGTAACTGCACTGGTGAGTGATCATGCAACAACAAAGAGAAATCCTATCATTGTTTACATGTGAAAATTGACCATTTTTGCTTGGCAATAATTCAGCAGTGAGATTGGAATGAAGGTTCGTGTGTTGCAAATCAGGCACACTTGGTGTTGTCTATCTGTCCTTGAATTATCATGAACCATAACTCCACATGCACACCTTTCAAACACTAGGTGTCCTCATGCAGGAACTTTGCTGGTCCAAAACATGACTTGCATCCTGTCTCACCTCAGAGAAGTTGACTTCAAACTCCACAGCAGCAGCAGGCGAGGAAAAGACTGCACGGAATGTGCGCCACACTGGTTCGTCAGTCAGGAAGTCCACTGCCTTCCACTCGCATCTCCCCTGCTTCTTCATGCTGCAACAGGAAAACTAATTAGTACTGAAAAGCCAGGAATCCAGACATGAAAATAAATTCGCTACTGTACTCATCTCACCACAGTCTACGAAGAGTGCAAGGTTATCTTCACCACTGACCCATCTCAGGCCTCAATTAAGCTATTGCACAAACCATGTCTGTCAATGACTAGGCACCATCCCATACCAACTTTTGACAGTGTTGCGCCATGCCCATCCATGTTCACAAATAGGGAATCCTGACCAACATCCCAATGCCCTATAGCCAATTCCTATGCAGACACTCCCACAACCTTCTACACTCTGGGCACTGCTAGCACAGCAACCAGAAGTCAAGTTTCCCCCAAAAGCTCATCAAAGATGTCACATGAACGATAATAAACACTACAATCATGACTAGTGTCACCGAGTGTCCAACAGTCCAAACCCAGTTCAAGACCGTGATCTTTGGTTCAGCAACTCACCAGGAGACGGTGTACTCCTGGCAGATGACGTGGTTGCAGAGTTTCTCCCCATCGTCAGCCACCATCATCACCTTGTGGCCATTCAGGTCGTCGTCATACAGGATGCGCAGGTTGCCCATGCCCAGTTTCTAAAGAAAAAAAACACCAATTCATAGGTCACCAGAGGTGAACAGAGGAGGTCACATAAGGTCAAAAAGGTTCAAGTGATTTTGAACAAAGGTCAAGACAGCCCAATGATATTCTTTCCTCCTCATTCCTTTTGTAAATACAACAGCCTTGCATATTTTGAACTTCAAAGAGTAAATGAGCAAATTTGCAATTAAAGAAAAGCCACTATTCTACTTTCCATCCAGGATCATTCATTTCAAGCAAAATAGAAAATTATTCAAGATATTTTTTAAAAAGGAAAATTTCAATCATAAAGCAAGGAAAGAGAAGATGGAGACAAAGAGACAGATAGATGTGCAAGCAGGCAGTTAGACAGGAAGGTAAGCAAATTGATGCACACACATGCATGCACACACTTGAAGGCCAATTGCTAAGGCCACCTCTGGACACAAAGAGACAGGATCTGATAGACTGCTCACCTGCCAATCCTTGTTCACCAAGCACCACAATGTGGCTCTCTTGTCAAAGACACTTCTCTCTTCCTCTTCTTCCTCTTCCTCCTCTTCTTCCTCCTGCTCAGCCTCTTCTTGCTGAGGCTGCTCTTGCTCAGTTGCCACGACTTGATGAAGCACCTCTTGCTCAGGTTCCTCTGGCTGATGCTGTTCTTGCTGAACCACCTCTCCCTGAGAACCAGGCTCTGCCTCAGCAGAGGACTCCTGCACTGGAAACTTGGTGACCTCTGAGCTGCATGACTTGGCTGAAGAAGTAGAAACAGAGTAGGTACAGTTGCAATGCTGTGCACGGTGGAAACAACTACACTGCAGAGGATCAAAGAGAACTGAAGTCCACTACAAGGATCTCAAAGCCTTCACTATTTGGATGCAGAAGTTTGGCAACTAGTTATTTGCATCAAGTGGGTTGCGCTCTTGATCCTCCAGGATGGTTTGAAAACACTGTCAGGTCTTCATTACCTAATGCTTTCTTGATGCAGCCCTGTAGCCTCTTTCGCTGCCTGGGGCTGCACCTGGCTGAGCTGCTGCTGTGCACTCCAATATCTCAGCAATCACAGGTTCCAAGAGGTGAAGGGGACATTAAGCAGCTCTGGCTATATGTTGCATCGACTATGGGAGACATCACAGGCATGGATGGAAGTGAACATCCATCCCTCTCTAGACAGAGCATGTTGTGACTCCAAACAGAAGTTGGCATGCATCACTGGCTACAGACAGGACAAAGAAGTCATGGAGGTAAATGGTCTCTTCTCCTACCCAGGTCTCAAAAAGATATGGAGCAAGGAAAAACACATCATCACCTTTAATATAACATGACTGAAGAAAGGCAGGTATATATTTTTTAAGCATATCACACTTTGTCAGTAGACACTACCAGTTTCACAGCAACATGTAATGTCCCATTCCACTAAACTCCACTCTTTGCTGCCATTCTAAAGCCACATCTAGCTTTCAGGGAAGGGGTGACCTCTTTCTGGAATTTTCTCTTCAAACTCATTGTAGTACAGTTACTAGTTTATGTGTAACATAGGTGGCAGAGATAGTGGTTATTCTCTACATGATTGTGTAAGTTTAGTTCTGGTAGGTCACTCAAGAGAGGTCACTCGTTCACTGACAGCTAAAGGCAGTGTGTGAATAGTGACAACAGGGTGAATTATGGTGATATGGTGCACTATACATTAGGTCCTATCTTGCCACAAAGTGAGACATATATCACCGTTAGGAAATTCTGGACTATAAGTACAGTCATAAAATGGAGGCATTTCTCTTTCCAATGATGCAGAAAGCTTGAAAATAGGAGGAGTAGTGACACAGTTATGTACTTCTGAAGACTGGCATCCACTGTTATGATGATTTGAGAGAGAGGGCTTCAACATTTAGGCAATGTTTTTCATGCAACATAGTGTTGTCATCGTGATGGCTATTCTGGAATGTATCACAAGACAAAACTTGCAGGAGTGTGATGTAAGAAGGATTGTTGATGTCACATAGAGAGAGAGAGAAAAAAAACTGCTTGTTTGATAACAACCTCTTTCTTTGTCAAGAAGCTTTCTTTGTAATGACTGTGGTTGAGAATGAACACAGGATCCTAAACTTGATGAAGTTGGCTCGCTGTCACTGGACCATGCGCAATGGCCATTTTGAATTGTGTGCATTGGCTGACGAGCTGAACAGCTACCATTGATAAAAGCCAGAAAAAGGTTAGGAGAATATACTCTATGAATATGCAACAGGTGGCTGATCTGCTTACAGTTTATCATTCATGCGTGTACAAAGTACTTATTTCTCTATGAAATTTTCACCCCCTTTTCAGTAGGATTTTCACAGAATAAGTGAAAAATAAAAGGACTACATTTCACAAAAACGTGATGTTATGGTATTAAATGAATGAAGGTTCCAGATCTATTAAAATCTCAAAACTGACATTTATAACCTCTCTGACTACATTGGACAGATATCTCAAAAATGAGGTAGGGTGACTTTCATCTCATTTTGTAGTGGAGGATCACATTTATGGATCATTCCTGTGCCCTGTACCCAGACGCCGCATACCGTTAAATGTGACAGGAAGAGGAAACACAAATGGATGAATAGAGTTTTACGGCCTCTCACTCTCAGCCTCTTTAGGAAAAATCTACTTCAAAGCTTGAATAGGTAATAAATGATGATTTTTTAAGTAAACATGGTGTCGAATTTGACCACACATAATAAAATTTGTGGCGCTGGGGTAAAGCAATGACGAAAATTGGCGGCGCTCTAAAGGATAAAATAAGACCAAGCCAAGTCATGTTTACTCTAATTACTCGCCTCTTATGAATCTCGCAGGGAGGCTCCGTGTGTCTATTCTCCGACCAACCCACAGGGGGAAAGAGGAAACCCACTGCACAAGAGTCAGACGGCTCTTACTCACCCTCAGCAGCCAGGTGTGCCTGACACTCCACCACGAGGTCGTGGAAGACCCTGGCCAGTTCAATGCTCTGAAACATACCAGATCAGCAGTGGGTCAATGTACAGAGGTCACACCATTTCTCATCCTGCATCACAACTGAACGACAGTTTCCTTGTACTGCTAGTGATCATTATTCTATATTTTCTGTCAAAAGGGAGAGAGAGAGAGAGAGAGAGAGAGAGAGAGAGAGAGAGAGAGAGAGAGAGAGAGAGAGAGAGAGAGAGAGAGAGAGAGAGAGACAGAGAGAGAGAGAGAGAGAGAGAGAGAGAGAGAGAGAGAGAGAGAGAGAGACAGACAGACAGACAGCAGACACACAGACAGGCAGGCATGCAGGGAGACAGACAGACACACAGACAGACAGACACACACACACACAGAGACAGACAGACAGACACACACACACACACACAGACAGACAGTCTGGCAGACAGAAAGACAGACACACAGGCAGTAAGACAGAAAGACACACAGGCAGAAATGGTGGTGGTGGAGGAGGTGATGTGGGAGGAGGGGCTGGGGATTGGAAGAAAAGGATCATGGGGAAGAGTAGCTGAGAGGACCAGAAACAAGAGAAAAGTGGGAGGATGGGAAAAGATGAAGACAAATCAGAAGAAAAAGGATAAACGGGAAAAGGAAAGGAGGAGAGTAACACTGGAAAGAAGGGTCTTGGCAATGAAAAGCAAGTGAGAGGAAGAAAGCAGAGCAAACAATCTTTGGAGGAAAGAGGAGCAAGATGAGGAGCAGGACCAGCAGGAGCAAAAGCAGAAAGTGTAGGAGGAGTGGTCTGAAACAGAACAAAGAGAAAGAGAAACAAAAGACAGTCCTAGAGAATAGGTTTCCTCTGACCTTGAACTTGACAGCGAACTTTTCCTCGGTAGGTTTGCCCTCAGAGAAGTCAGGGGCAACCCAGCACCAGGCAGTCTCTGAGGTGGCCATGGGTTTCAGTGCCAGGTCTGACGTCAGTATCTGGTTGCAGGCCACCTTCAGTACCTGCTCTCTCCGCATCAGCAGCCGGTAGCGGCCTGGTGGAACAGATGTATAAGCATGCAGAGCATTGCGAGCAGTACATGAGGTGCAGTAAGAAACATGCAAGTAAATCACAGCTTGGGGTGGTTTGATCCACACACTTTGAGGTGCAATGTGACTCATTTTGCAGAGGCTCAGGTCTTATAGATTCTGATACTTTGGTATCAGTAGCAAAACAGTCAGATGCAGAATTCATACAACACAATAGTCACAGCCTGGAAAATGACAACCATTCCTGCGTAGACTGCTGTCAGTGGCAATCTAAGCCACATGGTTCAATACTGTTATGGAACACAAAGCATTTCATTCAAGGCATGCTACAGGCAACTTTAATGAGTCATTTTCCAAGCCTGTCTAAAAAAGATCTTATGTTGACTTCCACCATTCAGCTGCACCAAAAGATTTCTTAAATTCCAACACCACCACCTGTGGAGTAAGAATGAGACATTCCTTATCGTGCCTCCCTCTAGCACAATGGCAGGGCAAACCGAACCCAACGTACAATGTACAGCTACTCACATTCCTTTTCGTCCTTGAGGATCTTCATCTCCCCGATGCCACGTTCCTTCCACTGGCTGGAGGCATTGTCATAGCGGTAGAGCTTGCTGCGCTGGGAGTAGATGGATGTCCACCCCTCCTCTCCTGCAGGCAAGAGACAGCTAGAGTGGGAGGAGGCAACAAGACAATCAATATTCCTTTCAAACTGAACATGAACACCTGCCACAGCAATGCTGTGTGGTACTTTTCCAGTTCATATGACAGCTTTTTTCAGTTTGGATTACAAACTCTATTTGATACACACAACACAGTTGCATGCAGTTGTACTTCTGATTTCTCTCATTCTAAGAGTAAGAGTTTGTCTTTGATGTGGTCAATTTCAGTGTGATGAACATCTGTGGCAGTTTGATGTGCAGATGTCTGCATCAGTCCTTCAGTTCTCATTCTTTATTCCATGGGAAAATTTCTCTTATGGAAAACTGTAGACACTGAGAAGGGAAACAACTTTTGCTGCCCACACATATGATGTGTAACTTTTTCAAGGAAGTAAAAGATGATGGTTGAACATGTGTGTCCATCTGCTTGAGAAGAAAAGGTGTTCACACAAGCTTGTGAGGACTGACCTGTTTTTTTCTCCACCAGCTGAGGCAGGGGGATGACTGGCTCAAAGTAGATGTCATCACTGGGGGCAACCTCTTCCCCTTCCTCCCCCTCCTCTCGGGACGTGTCCCCCCCAAACAGCTTCTGCCCTGCATTGGCCCACTTGAAGGGACCGCTGCTGTCTGCTGCAATGGCAAGCCAGGCAAGGCTTTCTTCAACACTGTCTACACCTCAGTCAGAGCAAGAGGAAGAGAAGCAGGAGGAGGGGGAGAAGCAGTAGCAGGAGAAAGAGAAGTTGGAGGAGAAGCAGAAGGAGCAAGAGGAAAAGAAGCTAGAGGAGGAGGAGGGGGGGAAGGACAAGCAGTAGCAGGAGGAAGAGAAGTTGAAGGAGAAGCAGAAGGAGCAAGAGGAAAAGAAGCCAGATGAGGAGGAGGGGGAGAAGAACGAGCAGTAGCAGGAGAAAGAGAAGTTGAAGGAGAAGCAGAAGGAGCAAGAGGAAAAGAAGCTAGAGGAGGAGGAGGGGGGGAAGGACAAGCAGTAGCAGGAGAAAGCGAAGTTGAAGGAGAAGCAGAAGGAGCAAGAGGAAAAGAAGCTAGAGGAGGAGGAGGGGGGGAAGGACAAGCAGTAGCAGGAGGAAGAGAAGTTGAAGGAGAAGCAGAAGGAGCAAGAGGAAAAGAAGCTAGAGGAGGAGGAGGGGGAGAAGAACGAGCAGTAGCAGGAGGAAGAGAAGTTGAAGGAGAAGCAGAAGGAGCAAGAGGAAAAGAAGCTAGAGGAGGAGGAGGGGGGGAAGGACAAGCAGTAGCAGGAGGAAGAGCTGGAGGAGAGAAAGAGGGAGGGTAAAAGGGAGAGAGGAAGAGGAGGATTGCATGCAGATGCAAAGCATTAACCTCATAACCTGGAAAAGTACCATGGGACAAGAGGTAGTTTGTTTCCATTTCACTCAGGCAAATACACACCGTCTCCCTCAACTTTGTCAACATGTGCTTCATGCCTGAATTCTTTTAAGAAACGATCATGAATACACAAGAATTTCCACTTAAGACAAGAAAGTTGCAAACTCGCAAACTATTTAGAGTGCTAAGTTCAAGCAAGTACTGTCTGTAATATGAAAATGTGCATCCTAAAAAAGAAGTACATGTGACATTTTTATAATAGGCAATGTGCCAAAATACAGGAATATAAAAAATTCTGGGAGGATGAAAATAAAAGAGAATAATATGAAATAAAAAAGAGACATGGGTGAGTTGAGACAGACAGACAACACACACAAGACAGAGACACTGTGAGAAAGAAAGAGAAAGAGGCATAAAGATAATGAGAGAGGTGTTCATTAACTCATTCGCGGCGCGTAGCCTCATATGAGGCTACGCGCCGAACATAGTCGTTAGCGGCGCGTAGCCTCAATAGAGGCTACCACATTAGCATATTTTTGCCCGCTTGCAACAAGGAAAATATGGTATAGGGAACTAGCCTAGTCTTGAATTCGTCTCTGTACTATGGTTTGCCAGCTTTAGATCCACACAAAGATCTTTCCCGGCCAGACCATAAATTTTATCAGCAATGCACTACGAGGCGCGAAGTAAACAGCAATGGCGGCGTAGCGTCGATTGCAGCGCGAGATGGATGAACGAGTGGAAATTGCTATAGAGGAGGGTTCTGATGCTGAAGTGAATGCTTTGTATGAGATAGGAACTGATGTAGATGATCCCTTTCATGATGATGATGATAGTGGTGATTTTCCTCTCGCTAATGACGAGGTATCAGACAGCGAGGATGAGAGCGAAGTTGTCAATGTGGCTGAAACGAGGTCGAGCTCGCCATAAGCTGCTCTGTAGTTCATTGTAGGCTCATATTGGTTGTAACTCGGGACTAATATACACAATCATCACAAAATTTCTCCAGTGTGTTTTTGTGATGATCCCTTTCATGATGATGATGATATTAGTGATTTTCCTCTCGCTAATGATGATGTATCAGAGCGAGGATGAAACTACGTCGAACTCGCCATCAGCTGCTGGGTAGTTCATTGTAGGCTCATATTGGTTGTAACTCAGGACTAATACACACAATCAACACAAAATTTCTCCAGTGTGTTTTTGTGCCATGTTTTGAAGTTCACTTTTTTTTTTAGAGCTCTAGACCAAGAAACAAGCAGTAGGCACTATGAGAAAGAGAGCTGGGTCAAGGACCTAATTTTTTCAAAATAGTGACTCTACTTACTTTCATGGCAAGTCTAGTGTTTTCTTAGCTCGACAAAGTGCAGCATTTGGCTAGTTTTGGCAAATAAAGACCTTTGTAGCCATACCACGTTTAGCTTTGTAGCTACAGTATTTATTTTACAACGATTTTTCAAACTTGGTCCATTTTCCTGCGATTCCAGGGGACAGACGCACTAGAAATTCTGCGCCTTGAATGAGTTAAATTAAAAAAAGACACTTGATCACAAGACACAGGATAGGAATACATGTAAACACACTCTACAGATCAACAAGACAGCCCACAGCAGCCAAGGAGACCATGCAAAAGGCCAGCACCAACCTTTCTGAGCAAAGCCTGGCTTCTCTGCTCCGGTCTTGGCAAGGTCAGCGAAGGAGAACCCCTGGCCCACAGACACACCAGCAAATGGACCACCTGTGGTGAAAGTGTGCTGTCATTACATACAATCAATTCCCCTTTAGCTATAGTCAGCAAAGAAGGAGCAGAAAAGGGAAACATCACCTATCAATCACTGTCTTCGGCAACAACACCATAAAATGTTGATGTCAACTATACCAAGTAAGGAGTTTCCAAATTCAGATCAAGGGCTTTGGTACACTTGCTGTACATCTAACCTTTCTTGTTCTTGGACACACACACAAAAGAAGAAAAGTTGTGATTACAGTAACATGCACAAAAAATGGATGGTGGGGGTCAGTAGATTGGCCTGAACTTAGTGTGGCCGAAAGCTACGCAGTGAGTAGCATTTTCTTTCTGAGGCGACCGTTTAGCCTAGCAATGGTAGTCGTTATAACATAAATTAAGTTTCTCTTTCTCTGAAAATGCTTTTTTACATGTAAAAAATGGATTACCCAAGTGCCCATAGGGCAGAGAGGGGATGGCATGCAGTTTGTTGATTACAGTCTTCGCTCTTTTTTTTTCACGATAAGTTTAAGGCCAGCAAGAAAAAATAGGGTTGGCACCACACCTTTTTAGGAAGGATGGGGGGTGGGGTGTATGTGTGTTATGCTAACAAACTCAAAACTGCAAAACCTGGCTCGAGTTGAAGGTACCATCTTGTGACTGAATCTTTACTCAAACACTGGCAACACCAGCACAGGCTTCAGGCATTCCTGTTTCTTCTATCTGCCCTGCCACAAGATTCATAGTGTGGCGACATGGGAAATCTTTTTTCCCCCTCCATAATCATCAGAGTCAAACCCCTGTGGATTGGGGGTAAGAACAGACCCACCCTGTCTCCTTCAAGATTTGTGAAAAGCAAATTACGGGAAATTGTGACACGCCATGCTTTCACTCAATCAGCTCACATGAAATGTGCGGTCAGTGGCATTACATAGCATACAAAACCTGATAGGCTGTAAAACTCCTATCATCATCATCATCATCATCATCATAATCATCCCATCACTTGCACTAAACTCCTCTGAAACTTCACCTGTTATCACAGGGCTACATGACCAACCCTCTACAAGTTCCTGAAGACAAAAGCACAAACATTCAAGCAGGCATGACGCATAAAACGTCACTAGCACCATCCCCACCCTGACCTGTGGCACTGGCAGTGGTGGAGTCGGCAGCTTTGGCTCCTCCAACAGCTCTGGCCAAGCTTGCAGGGGCAGGGGAGGCACTGGCAGCAGGAGGGTGGGGGGCTGTAGAGGGGGAGGACGGGACGTAGTCCTCGCAGCCAATGCAGCCAGGGCAGGGGGCGCGGCGCAGGTACAGATAGAAGTGGTCCGGCAGCTGGTACTGCCTGGCCAGGGCAACTTCTTCAGGGCTGGCTTGATCCACTTTCACCACCACCACATCCTCCTCTCCATCCTCCTCTTTCCCCTGCCTGCCTGCCGCTGACACTTGGGTCTCTGCTGGACCTGTGGCAGTAGCTTCAGGCCGAGCTGAAGCAAAGGAGAGCAATTCAAGCAGCTGTTCACAAGCATTTGCCAAATCAAAAAGATAACTAGTGGAGAAAATTGTATTTTCAAAAATGCTCACAGACATTTAAAAAAGAATATTCTGTGCGATTAAACATTAGATGACATTCTTATGCACTACTTCAGGCGATTTACTTCAGCACTGCTCTTGGCTGTTCCTTATGTGCAGCCTACGGCACGTTTGATGTACACTTATGAAATTCTTGCAACTGATATCCATCAGCAAGACAGTTTAGTGATCATTTAACTAACTGCATTCATCTGCATAGTTTTCCAATGCTACAAGGCACAACAAGATAGCACATGCATCCATTTCCATTCACTCTGTTTAAGATGGCAGGATATCATTCTCTAGAGACTCACCTGGAGACTGGCTGGTTGCCATAGCAATGGGAGAACCCTGCAGATTCCGCATTTTCTCCCTGGTTGCATCAACTGCCTGCTTGAAGTTGCTGGCGATCTCCGCCGTCTTGAATCGGATGGAGAAATTCTCGACACGGGGCTGCTCCTCTGTGTAGTCCTGGGCCATCCACACCCAGGCCTTGCCCTCAGCCCTGGGCATGGGCTTCAGCTCCAGGTCTGGCGCCACCGCGTGGTTCAGGCAGATCTTCAGCACCTGCAGCATGTGGAACCACTCTCCTGTCAACAACCTTGCATGGAGACTGAGTGACTTTAATCTAGCACCATCCAAGGACAGAAGAGGGACAGATCACAAGGGGGAAAGAAAGAGAAATAGAGGCAGAAGAAGAGACACATCACATAAGCAGAAAGATAGACACAGACAGGCTGGCGGATACATGAACACAATGACTGATAGAAACACATATAGGCAAGCACACGGAAAGCAAGGCAGCATAAACGCTACTGAGAATACTGAGGAATGAGAGATTTGAATTGAAGAGAGCAAGAGCCACAAGAGCCCAGAGAGAAAGAGAGAGTGAGAAAGAGAGAGAGAGAGAGAGAGAGAGAGAGAGAGAGAGAGAGAGAGAGAGAGAGAGAGAGAGAGAGAGAGAGAGAGAGAGGGAGAGAGAGAGAGAGAGAGAGAGAGAGAGAGAGAGAGAGAGAGAGAGAGAGAGAGAGAGAGAGAGAGAGAGAGAGAGAGAGAGACACAGAGAGAGAGAGAGAGAGAGAGAGAGAGAGAGAGAGAGAGAGAGACAGAGACACAGACACAGAGAGAGAGAGACAGAGACAGAGAGAGAGAGAGAGAGACAGAGAGAGAGAGAGAGAGACAGAGAGACCCAGAGAGAGACAGACACACAGAGAAAGACAGAGACAGAGAGAGAGAGAGAGAGAGAGAGAGAGAGAGAGAGAGAGAGAGAGAGAGAGAGAGAGAGAGTGTGCCAAGAGAGAAAGCAAGACATACATGTATGTGTATGTATAAATGGAGAGAGAGAGAGAGAGAGAGAGAGAGAGAGAGAGAGAGAGAGAGAGAGAGAGAGAGAGAGAGAGAGAGACAGAGAGAGAGAGAGAGTTACAGCTGTAAGCTGTAGAAATTTACACTGATAGATAAGGAGAGGAAAACATACACATGGAAAAGGGCAGATTTGTAGACCAGTTGAACTGACCGACATATAGCCAAGGACAAGGAGGCAGCATCAGCAAAAAAGCAAAAGAAAGAGAGAAGAGAACTGCTGGAAAAAGACTTCATCTCACCCGCTCTCTGCGCATGAGCAGTCGGCATTTGCCTGTGGTTTTGTGTTGCAGCACCTTGACAACGCCCAGACCACGTTCTCGCCACTCCCCGTTCGTAAAGCGGAACAGCTTGGCTCTGTGTTCGTACAACACATGCTCTTCCTCCTCCCCTGTCCGCACCTCCACCTGTACAACATACAGGCATCCAGTGTGTATGAGAATGCATGTGCTGGTGGACCACAGGAAGATTTTGGCCAGTGAAATGATCATTTCTGCATTTTCTCAGCAATATCATTCAGTGATGTTCCTTTTTATTAATTTCTGACCATGTAGCATCATACTATGAATCCTTCCACCCATCAGTCTGTCCATCTTTCCATCCATTTACTTGATTCAACACACAGTTTATTGAGGCGCAATGACTCCATCTATTCCGGAATTCCAACAAATTTCTGTTGAACCCTTTCAGCCTTGGATATCATAATCTTGCACATTCCCTGTACCCTGGATTAACCAGCAGATAGAGAGAGCCATGTAAACATTTTCATGGTTTCTGCAGATCAAGTCAGAGACACACACTCGGGTATGTCCAGAGGCGTGTTCAGAAGGCGACGAGTACTCAGTGAGTTCGCGCGAGCTGAGCAGCGCTTGCGCCGTGAAACGGCTTGTTCAGGACGCGTAGCGCTGCAAAGCGCTGCATGTGATTCGGCGCTTTGCAGCGCTGCGCCTCCTGAACAAGCCGCTGTTCAAGAGGGAAGCTTGGCGAGTGCACGCGTGAGATCCCGATCCTCGCCCTCCTGAACAAGCCTCAGATGTATCCAGCAGCTGTAGAGATATCTGATGTGTGCCTATCATCTTATTTCCTCTACACTGGACACAGTGGATACGATGTGCTGGTGCAGCAGGTTTTCCACAACCCCTGGGATCCCTGTAGTGGGCAGCCAGGTTGAAAGGGGGTCATGCCTACTGCCAGCTCCAGCAGGCAGCCGGATTGATAGGGTTAAGCACAACTTTTTTTCTTTTACATCAAAATTATTTCACTCTAAATTCCTTGGACCCTTCTAAATACAAAAAAGAATGTTAAATTACACGACAGTAGGACGTAACACCAGACTCCAACTGCCATGGCTGTTGATCTTCCTGATATGCCTAGAGCTTCACCACGTACTTTTTTGACTGTGTGGAGGAAGTGCGCCTTACAAATAAACATATTATTATATTATTATTATTATACGAAACCGTCGCCTACCTTGTCTGGCAGAGGGACGACCGGTTCAAAGTAGATGTGTGAGTCTTCTCCATCCTTGTTGACGTAGAAGTCTCCATCCTCAGCCAGGGGGGACTTGGGGGTGGTGGTAGGGGTGGTGGTAGGTGGTGGGGGTGGTGGTGGTGCAATCCTTGCTGGGGGTGCTGGTAGGCATCTTGTTGAAGGTGAACTTGAAGCCCCCTTTGTCTTCCGCTTTCTCCTGATCTTCGCCCTCAGCTGTATTAACACCAAGGAAGAACTAATGGTGCAGTCACTTCACACACACACACACACACACACACACACACACACACACACACACACACACACACACATGCACACACAGAACCAATGGGGCATTTACTTGTCCAAAATCCACATGGCAATAAACTACATACATGTATGTTGCAGTACAGAAAGCAATCATCAGAGCAAGTAATTGTCAGTAAAACAGAATTATTTCCTGGGACCACACTCACTTCCATTCTCTCTCTCTCTACATACACACACACACATGCTTGAACACACACATGTGCACAAACACATGCACGCACACACACACGCATACACACACACTGAATGAGCACACAAAGTTATCTAAATCCAGATTTTCACTAGTCATCACAGCATGTTAAGAAAACTTTTACTGCTTGTGCTAATAAAAAGTCTTCATTTAATGTGCTGGTGATTGGCTAAAAGGGTGCACCGTGGGAATGTGGACAGCAGATTTGAAAAATTCCAGACATTCAGTTCTGCTAACATTTCAACTGGTCTAAATAATGTCAAGTCTGTTGACCTGACAAAATCCAACATTTAGCTCAGAAAATGCGGCTATAGCAAAATGTACCCCGATATGTTGAGCCCATTTTCTTAATTCTTCCTTGTTGCTTTCCAGCATCTATCACACCATGCAGAGTGTAGACAGAAGTCTGACCAAAGCGAGACCAACCCTACCACTGTCGACAATCACAAGTCTAACAGTACATAGGGCCAGATTTGTGGAGTACAAAGCATGAGACAAGAAACCCACCTGCATTTCCACTCTTGTCATCTAGCCTGAACTTGAAGCCAGAGGCTGGGGAGCTGAGCGCCGTCTTGAACTGGAAGCCCTTGGAGTCACCACCGCCGCCAGGCAGGGAGAAGCTGAAGCCCTTGGTCTCTGCCGGCTTGGGCTGGGGGGCAGCAGCAGCAGACCCAGACGTGGAGGTCACAAAGGTTGAAGTGACAGTGGGTTTCATCCCAATGTCATCTGCCTGGAGCAGTTCAAGCAGGGTTCTGTTTCCACTGTTCTTGGGGACAGGTCTGCTCTCCGCCTCTTGGACTGCAGGGCTGGCCTGGCTGTCCCCAGGAGCAGAGCTTGCCATCATGGCCCCGAACTGGAAGCCTCCACCACTGCCAAACTGGAAATCTCCGCTCTGCACTGGGGCTCCAGAGCCCGTTGGGGCAGATCCGAACTGGAAACCTCCTGAAGGTGCTGGGTCAGATCCAGCCTTCACACCTGACCCTGCGTCCTTGACATCCTCAGGTTTGACCCCTGGCTTCAGGGCCTGGCAGGCGGGACACTTCAGCACATCAGCCTTGTTGGACAGCAGACAGCCCTGGCACTCCCAGCTGGACTCGTCCTGTTTGAGCAGCTCGGACAGGGGCTTGGACTGCGAGGGATGGGAGGGGGTGGCTGCTGATCCGAAGGTGAAGCCTGAGCTCTGGAAGGTGGGGGCAGCGCCAAACTGGAAGGAGGTCGCTGGTTTTTTGTCTTCAGATCTGGCCAGATCTTTGACCTCCTCAGGGGTGGCCCCTGGTTTGAGGGACTGGCAGGCAGGACACTGAAGCACAGTCCCAGGATTCTGGATGTAGCAGCCCTGGCACTCCCAGCTGCCTGCCTGTCGCTGGAACTGAGCCGCCAATGACAGAGCAGGCCCTGCAGGGCCCACAGTCTCCACGCTGGAAAGGAAGCCTGGAGTTAGTTCCTACAATTCATTGTTAAATATACCTTGAAATCCCTCCAACACATTTCCGACAAGAGATATGAATGAAAATGACAGTCCTTGTCATAGTCGTCATGTCTCAAATTCAGTTATAACTGATTTTCAATGTGTACACTAACTACAAATTAAACTGTGTAGTATTGATGGAGAAAAGACACAGCAACATACTAAACTATATAGAATCTTTTACCATACCACAGGCACCAAAAATGATGGCAGCAAATTCCATTCTCAGGGCAAAATGAGACTGACCTCCACCTCACACAGACCTGTGCACCCTAGATTTTCAAAATCAGAAGATTCTGGGTGAAAAATCAGAAGATTTTTTCTCAAACTCCAAACGACACAAAAACACAACACACACACTGGAACTCCAACACGAAAAAAATCGTGAGATCGTGAAAACCAGTCGTACAATGCTTCAAAAATCGTACATTGTACAATTTTTTCGTACAAGTGCACAGGTCTGCTCACACTGACAGCACTGATCACCAAGTCCTTCCCTGTAGATGATATCACTTTATGGTGCAGACAGACAAGCAGACCTGTTTACCCCTAAAACTTTGCATGTGTAGTTTGTGGGAGCAAAAGTGAAGAAATGTGTAGTTTTGTAATTGAATGTGTAGAATTTCCGGGGTCGGCTCTCTATTGCCGGGGGGGGGGGCTATTGCGGGATTTTTTTTTGGTCAAAAGTTCTTAACCCTTACAATGCTGAGTATTTTTAGCAATGCGTCATTGCTCTGTGCTGACTTATCCCCCAGAATTTACTCCAAAAACGGTCACCGTCTTTGAAGTCAATTTTCATATTCTTCTTCACCTCTGATTAAAAAATGCAAAGAATAAAAGTTGTAGCCGAGAGAATTCTGTACACAGTGGTATGCAGCACTTGAATGAAATTTATCATAATACCTGCGTTTTATTCTCAAAATGAAATAAAACAACAACAACAAAACAGACCAATGAAATGCCTTTACACTAACTTTATTATCTAATCATAACCTCCAGCAATTATCAGGCTTGATTTCCGATAGGTTACCTAGTAAAAAGACAGACAAAAAAGGCCTCAAATCCTTACATGCACCTCAAAAGTCACCACGTACTTGCTGTGATCATGGAGTAGGGGTGTGGCTGGGAGTGGGGAAGACGCTGATCACAGTGCCTAAAAACAATCACTCTAACCTTGTTGAAAGCAAAAGATTTTCATGAGGAATAATAAGCATAACTATTTACTCATCCACAAAATGACACCAATGGAATATCTACATGTTACTACAGGTACAATGACATACTAATAAAAATGGCTGAAACTGGAAAATCACACACACACACACGCACACACACACACACACACACACACACACACAGCTTCTACCCAAGGCAACATGCAGTGTCCATAGCAGGTTGAAAACTATCTAGGAAATCAAGCAAAAATCTCTACAGCAGGTTTAAAATCTCCAATCTCGAAACCGTGAGTGAGGCGCGAGTTGGTCGACTGGATGGGCTGCGAAATATTGCGACGCATACCTGATTGTTTGTTCGGTCATTAGTCCAAATACATCGTCATCGAAGAAGTAAGCGAAAATCTTGTTGGCATCGTCGCTCTCAGTGTGAACAAGTAGGCCAGACGTCTGACAGAAGGGAGGAAGCTAAGCATCTTCGGAAGCCTGCTGTCGGAAAGAGCGTGATGCGCTTCCTGATGCACGTCTTGAAGTTGATCTACTTGACGATGCTCTCTCCGATGCACGGTTCGAACTTCGACATCTTCCCGCGATCGGAATCGCTGCAATTCTGCTTCTGCCTCGGCAACATCATCTAGATTGAAAGGCTCGAACTCTTCGTCTGAATCCTCGCCAAACAAAAGCTCTATTACACGCTCATCGATGTCTTCTGACTAACTTGACGCAAAATAAACATCAAACTTCTGAGCGAATTTACTCGAAAACTTTGTAGAGATCGCCCATACAAACTGCACATGCGCAGAAAGCTCTGGATGTCCGCTTTCCTGCTGTGGTATTTATAGATAGTTGATGTCATTTGCAAGGGAGATAAGCGCGTTCAAACTAACCCACCCTCAGCGATCGAGTGCGGGCGGGACCTCCCGCCGTCCGCACACAGCGGTGAAAACAAGCTCGGCGGGAATTCTCGCCGGCCGCACGCTAAGGGTTAAGGCCATTTTGATTCTTTTCTCCTAAAACGCCTAAAAAAACATAATTTTTGTAACCTTTTTTTAACTTAGAAATTTTTTTTTTTTTTTTCTATATCGGGGGACCGCTATTGCGGGATTTTTGGGGTCAAAAGTTCGTAAGGCCATTTTGATTCTTTTGTCCTAAAACGCATTAAAAAAACATGAAATTTTTGTTACTTAAATTATTTTTTTCGGGTATTACCGATAGCGCTCAGCCTAGGCCGCCCCCACCACCCCGCCTGATTGACTTAGCCTGTCCGGGGAGTTTCACCTAAACCCGGACGCATTACTTTTGTCACGTTTGTGTCCAACATCAGCGTCGGGGCCTGGACTTAGGGCGTAGGGACAACCTGTTGAGAGTCAAACGTGGGATTGGGTTAGAATATAAAGCTTCACCCGTTATTGATAAAAACCGAAAAAATGTATAAGTCAAACAATAAAACTTTCCACAGTGGCTGACGGAAAAATGGGAGTCGCAGACAGTGCAATGACTAAATGAGCAAACTGTTTTCATTTCCGCGAAGTGACAAGGCATGGGTATTCCTCATGATATTTTGGCAGAAAGACTTAGCTCAGCACTTTGCCCGTCTTCTTCTTTTTGGTCAGTGGCATTTCGGAGTCATTTTCTTCACAGTTCTCATCTTCAGTTTCATGTGCTCTTCGTTCAACCATTGTCTCGAAAAGCGCACGTGGGTTGGCAGTAAAACCGCCCCGAGTTGCACAGTCCCGGGGCTTGAAAGTGCTGGACGGGAGCAGCGATTGCGCCGCTCAAACGCTTCGCTAAATTTACCTCTCATCACCGCTTGCAAGCTGCCATGAGCGGGAAATTTAGCGAAGCGTTTGAGCGGCGCAATCGCTGCTCCCATCCAGCGCTTTCAAGCGCCGGGACTGTGCAACTCGGGGCAGGTTGACAACGTGAAGTGCAGGGAGGAAGGATGACGTAATATCTTGGCGCGAAGAATGACGCCACTTCTGGCATCTCTTCTCTCAAAGTAGAGTGTAGGGAGGAAGGATGACATAATATCTTGGCGCGAAGAATGACGCCACTTCTGGCACGGAAGAGTGACGTAATCCTCGGGGCTGCACGCGCTGCATGCAGCAAACGACTTCCGCCCGAAAACAAGGATCGGCAAAAAATATGTCAAGCGAGATAATGAAAATTGCGGATTGTGATATGCGTAGCCAAAACAATACCATTTGTGTAGAAAACAATAGACTTGCGTGGTTGCGTAGTATAGTATGCAAATGCGTAGTTTACTACACTCAATGCGTAGTGTAAACAGGTCTGGACAAGGGACTACATGAACATCCAAAAAGCTGCGTCTATTCTTAAATGCAGGATCCTTAAAACACTCAATAACACCTTGAGCTTTTTTAACACATCGCACCAAGTTCTCATACCTGGTGGTGGAGGAGACTTCGCTGGAGGACAGAGGTTGACTTTTCTTCCCACTGTCCACTACATCCTTTGCGGCCCTGACTCCCTCTCCCAGCATCTTCTGGCAGGCCTCAAACTTCTCCTTGAACAGGGCTGCCATCTCCGGCGTCTTGAACTTGGCGGCAAACTTCTCCAGGAGAAGGCTTTCCTCTGCATAGTCCATGGCCCCCCAGCACCAGGCACGGTCAGAACTGGCCATGGGCGTCAGGTGCATGTCACGTGTCAGATTGTGGTTGGCACACACCTTCAGCACCTGCTCTCGACGCATCAGGATGCGCACCTGTACACAGAACAACAGCTCTATCAGGTCTATTGGTGAGGAATCGTGACATACTACAAGAAAATTATTCTGCAAGAACCGAATGATTTATGACATTTCTATTTAAAGTAATGATAGCAGCATCCCATCAGCATTGACAATGAATGAAACCCTTCTCCAACTAAAAACATCTACATCTTAGCTGATTTCAAAATCATTCAAAGTGTGGAAAACAACAACATAGAGACAGTACTGTCATGGGTAATTACAATAAGGAGTGTTGGATCAATAAATTCTGAAGGCAAAGTCCAGCCCCACAGAGAATTTCCTCCAGAAAGACTCAGAATGTGGAGGATTAAATGACCCAGTGTCTCCAATTCATGGTCTCTACAAAGATGGTGCACAATAGAATTTCTTCTCTTCAAGAACTATTCACAAGGCAACACACACCTGGTTGGTGCCGGGAGTGCGGAGAATCTTCAGCTCTCCAATTCCACGTTCCTTCCATTGGCTGGTTTCAGAATCAAATCGGAAGAGTCGTGCCCGCTCTCCAAACACTTTCTCTTCGTTCTCCTCGCCTGTCAGGGTGGGGACCAGTTCTGGCAAGGCAATGACGGGTTTGAAGTCTACGTTGGGTTCATATTCATCCACTTTCTCCTCCTCTCCATCCTTGTTGGGGCTTCGCCCAGGAGTCTGGAGAATGAACACAGCAGGTAAGAAAATAAAGCCAAGTAGCATGCGTGTCTTCAAGCACCACTGAATTGGACGTAAGAACTATTTCAAGGAAGCTATTCTGTAATGTTTCCCTACTCACATACAACTGCAACCAGTAAATACCCACCCACCATCCACCTCGCCAGCACACACAGAACATATCTGTCAAGAATGTATTAGCATATGATGCTTTCTCAAAACCTGCTGCTCACTTACCCATGTACTTTGAAGTTAGCATTCCTGTCATATTTTCCACACTGAGCAACTAATGTCTGGATCCCATTGTTCAGAAGATGTTGCAGATATACATAAGATAAGCACTGGTTTGTGGCATATTCTGTGAAATAAAAACTTTGGATAAATGTGTTGGAAGTGCTGCATTTCCTCATTTTAAAATGGGACATTGGTGATGGTGCTTGCGAGAATGGTTGTTGTCTAAAAATAAACGACCCGTGTGAGCTTTTGGTGATCTATATATATCTGCATGCAGCACGCTACATATTCCACACCATTTCAAAACAAAACACTTTGTTTTTATTTGAAAACGTGAAACAACAAGAAGGGCAAAGCCCATACGACTCACATGCTTGACCTTGACCTTTACATGACCTTGACCTTCAGGTGACCTTCAAGGTCAAGGCCAATCAACTACACCTAGCAATGACATCATACACTAAACTAAGGAATGCTTTACACATTTTTCCTACCAAAATACATGTGGCCTTGACCCAAGGTCAAGGTCATTCAAGGTCATGCAACACAAAGCTGTTAATTCAAGACATAGGAAGCACAATGGTGCTTATTGGCACTTTCTACCATGAGATATGGTCACTTTTAGTGGTTCACTACCCCATTTTGGTCACATTTCATTAGGGTCAAAGTGACCTTGACCTTGATGATATGTGAACAAATGTGTCTCATGATGAAAGTATAACATGTGCCCCACATAATTATTAAGTTTGAAACAGTTATCTTCCATAGTTCAGGGTCAAGGTCACTTCAAAATATGTATACAACCCAACTTTGAAGAGCTCCTGTGACCTTGACCTTGAAGCAAGGTCAACCAAACTGGTATCAAAAAATAGGGCTTACTTTGCCCTATATACCATGTATAGGTGAGGTATCCAATCTCAAAAACTTCAGAGAAAATTGAGAAAATGTGAAAAATGGCTGTTTTTTAGACAACATTTATGGCTCCTGCGACCTTGACACAAGGTCAAGTCACTATGTATGTTTTTTGAGGCCTTGTCATCATACACCATCATGCCAAATTGGGTGTTGATAGACTTAATAGTCTCCGAGAAAAATCCAACGTAAGTTTTTTACGCCCGGACGGACGGACGGATGGACGACAGGGGTGAGTACGTAGACTCACTTTTGCTTCGCATGTGAGTCAAAAACATCCGATATGACGACAGTTACGCTCTTTGTCAGCTGTGTGCTTGAGAAAACATCGTCTGCTCTTCTTACCCCAGAACTGTCAGCAATGTTTTGGTTGCTGATTTTATCACGGGAGGCCAGAAGCTAACGAAACTGTGGCTGCCAAAGTTGTAACTGATCGGAAACACGCTAAAATCCCCAAGTCATATTTATATGGACATTTTTTGTCAGTTCATCACTGTCGTTCATACCGAGGTTTCAGAAGCACTGAAACATGTCGTCTGCTTTGGGTACCGACAAGATACTCGCAAAGCGGTGACGTAGTTCTGCGTGTGAAAATGGAGAGACCAAGGAGGCACGGTGGGTATTTTGAACTTTGTCAGCTTTCCTGATTCGTAACTGTCGGGCAACAAAAATAACTGTCGTCACTGAAATCTTTCGTTTCTTTCGTTATTGCAGGCACACATCATATCTATGGCCTGTAAAATCGCATTGCGTCAGCCAGAAATTGATTTGTGTGTTTGGGTGAACGATCCACAATGTTCTGAGCGAGAGAGAGTGAACACGTGGTCTCAAGACCAAACTCGACGCTTTGTCTGCGTCACTGTCGTCTCGCTCAGATTTTGGTTGTTCTCACTGTCGAACATTCAGGCTTGTTTGGTCTTCGTAACTGTCGTTTGATACAATCGCTTTGTGATCTTCAGGATTGTTAATTTGATGTAGTTCACGTTGGGTGACCTTTGCCTTTCACAAGCAATTGTCAATCAGCTGAAAAATTACTGAAACACAGGGACTAAAAGTTACTTTGTGTTTCTGCTGTGACGACCGTTATTTATTTGGATGAATTTTGGTCTTCAGGCAATCTGTCACTGTCATCATGCAGAATGTCTTTGATTCCATGTTGTGCTTTGTTCAAACTTGCATTTTTTGTGGAATTTAATAGAAATGAAGAAAAGTAACAGATTCTGCCATGCAGTTTGTGTGGTTTGTTTTTATCTTTTGTATTAAAAAAACTTTGTATTTGTATGTTGTGATGACAGTTATGCAGACAAAGTAAAATCACAAAAATAATTCAGCCCTTTCCCTAAATAGAACAGACATAGAACTGGAACCTTTAAGTGAATGTCTATGTTCACTATGTATGCAGGAATATTCATGTTTTGTAAAGTTTTAATATTCCCATGGTATCAGATTTTGGTCTTGCGTCACTGTCATCACACACAACAATCTCAGCTTTATCAAGCAATATCCAGCTTCTCTCATTTAAGACTATCTTTTAGCTTATACTTTCACAAAATATAGGTTCTTGCCCACACACAGTAACCAACCGAAATTGATTTTATCACATTTGGATATTATGCCCCATTGTCCTATTTGAAGCAGCAGGTTCTGAGAATGCATCATATACATTTGTATGTACATTACACACAGCAAGTGAGCACATGCAAACATGCACTCAAATGCACCAGTACACACTCTTACATACACACACCATGCATCTATACTTGTCCCTACACACATCAGACAGACCTACCTACACACCTAGATACACACATCTACACACCATGAGAAACATGCACACCAACACCTACACACACACCTACACACACACACCTACACACACACACACACACCTATACACACACACACACCTACACACACACACACACACACACCTACACACACACCTACACACACACACACACACACACACACACACACACACACACACACACACACACACCTGCTTCTGGAAGAGGGACTGGCTGGTGCCCTGGAAGCCTTCCTGTGGAGACTTGGTATGGAAGGCAGGGGCCACAGCAGATGAAGCTGCCAGACTGCCAAAGCTGGGTGTGCCACCAGTGCTAAGACCAAAGCCAATGGTCTTGGCAGGAGCGCTGGTTGCTGGGGTGGCAGTGCTGGTCTGGGTGGGTGTAATGAAGGAAAAGTTGGCGAAGGGTTTGGCCTGCAACCGCACCACCAGGCAACGCATTCAACAAGCCAGCCATGGCAAACTGACATTCAAAGTATTCAATGGTGCTTGGTGAAGAGAGTAAAAGGTGGCTGGGAGAGAAAGGTGCAATCAAAACAATGGGAACGTTTGCGATTAATGAATATACAGGGAGGGGGGAAAAAAGGGGAAGAGTAGTGTGTGTGTGTGTGTGTGTGTGTGTGTGATTCTCCTCCACAAATCCCTTCATGAATTGTCAAGAAAATTCACCACTGGGGTATAACAAAACCTTGATGTTTCATGCTATTTGTTGGCACTTTAAGACTCACCTTAGTTTTGGCAACAATGCAAAGAAGAAGGAGAAACACATGAAAGCCAAAAGAAAAAGGCCAATAACAGTCATACTGCATTTTACACACTTAACTTGAAAACAAACAATTGTAACTCTGGCCCTTGCAATCTCTTCCACCAGCAACACCAAGCCTACCTGACTGGGAGCTGCCGGCTTGACCGGAGTGGACTTGGGTACCGCTTCAGCGCCATCCTTCTTTTCTGACACCGACTCCACCACAGGCTTGCCTGAGAAGGTGAACCCTCCCAGCACGGACTTCTGGCCAGATGCAGGTGTAGGCGTGGCAGCCTTGGCAGGCTGTGAGGCCATGGAAGTCTTGGTGCCGAAGAAGCCAGGAGCGATGGTGGTGGCAGAGGCAGTGGCAGCCACACCAGCAGGTTTGCCAGGAAAGAAGCTGGGCTGGGTGAAGGAGCCCAGGCCTGTCTTGGCAGGGGTGGACGAGGCCAGGGTGCCAAACATGCCACCACCAGGGGCGGGGGGTTGGACCATGGCTGGGTGGGAGGGGGACTTGACCCCCAGGGCAGCCAGGCTCAGAGCCCCACTCTCCAGAGACTGCTGCATCCCTACTGAGGCATTGCGGAATTTGTGGGATGACTCTATAGAGTCGAAGATCAGAGTCACCATGTCCTGCAAAGAGAGAATCCATCTAGATGTTGTCTTACCACTGCATGCAGAGGTGTGCTGAAACTGGAACATGAGACAGAACACTGCAGCTTACTAGGTTCATTACAAGCACACAGAAGCGACCATTCATGATTGAAGAGGAAGTCAGATGAAGATGGAATGTATGTCTGCCTTTCAGTAACGGGGCCTATTTCCTGCCAACACCAAGAATGCCACCAGTAGGGTGAGGTCATATCACAAGAGGTACTCATGAAATAGATTCCAGAGACCAATTCTAATCATACCTCGAGTTATTTGTGGGGAAGGTGTACGTGTCCCATTTCTTCCCCTATTTGGTGCACAATACATACCCTCCCCCCTCTTCTGTACAGCATCATAATAAACAAGAAGGGCAAAGCCCATATGACTCACATGCTTGACCTTGACCTTTATATGACCTTGACCTTCAGGTGACCTTCAAGGTCAAGGTCAAACAACTAAACCTACCAATGACATCATACACAAAGAAATGCTTTACACATTTTTCCTACCAAAATACACGTGACCTTGACTCAAGGTCAAGGTCATCCAAGGTCATGCAACACAAAGCTGTTAATTCAAGACATAGGAAGCACAATGGTGCTTATTGGCACTTTCTACCATGAGATATAGTCACTTTTAGTGGTTCACTACCCCATTTTGGTCACATTTCATTAGGGTCAAAGTGACCTTGACCTTGATGATATGTGAGCAAATGTGTCTCATGATGAAAGTATAACATGTGCCCCACATAATTATTAAGTTTGAAACAGTTATCTTCCATAGTTCAGGGTCAAGGTCACTTCAAAATATGTATACAATCCAACTTTGAAGAGCTCCTGTGACCTTGACCTTGAAGCAAGGTCAACCAAACTGGTATCAAAAGATAGGGCTTGCTTTGACCTATATACCACTTGTAGCTAAGGTCGCCATTCTCAATAACGTGGGAGAAAATTGGGAAAATGTGAAAAATGACTGTTTTTGAGACCACATTTATGGCTCCTGTGACCTTGACCTTGAAGCAAGGTCAAGTCACTATGTATGTTTTTTGAGGCCTTGTCATCATACACCATCATGCCACATTTGGTGTTGATAGACTTAATAGTCTCCGAGAAAAATCCAACGTTTAAGTTTTTTACGGACGGACGGACGACACGGCTCAGTACATACTCACTTTTGCTTCGCATGTGAGTCAAAAACCCTGTGACAGTTACTCTAGTTGTAAGCCTAAAGCTGCAACTCTATGCTTTTTGTCAGTGAGCACCACACCTTCCCGCTACAAAGTAACCACATGACAAAGGTTTTCCCTGTAGAGCCATAGTATGGGGTGCAAGGCGACGTAAAATCTGGACTTCTTGCTACAAGTTCATCTGCCACGTGCCTGCCTGCATTCCAACCTGGCTCTGATGAGACATCTGGCACAACCCTTTGACTATTGTGACAGATAATCTAGGGGAGACATTTGTTTCTTTCAAGAAATCCCCAGCAGGATGGTCAAAGCACCATTTATGGAGTCCCTAAGGATTGTAGGCATGGGTTGATCTGTTCCCAGCAGGTGTAGAGTAAACATGTGCAATGTGCCGTATCACCTATCTCAGCCCCCTGCTGCCATTCCCGCACTGACCTGTCAGCTAAGCCTCAGCTGTTCCCCCTCTGGTGTCCCTCCTCTGACTCTTTGTTCTTCATTTAACTCAATGACGATGCACCGCATCAGATGATGCGGTGAGGTGAGCAACGGTTGACGACGCACCGCATCATATGATGCGGTGCGTATGTAAATTTCTTGTGTGTGTTGTAAGGGGCTCTTAACCAGTCGAGGTAGTCTAGTTCTCTTATAAGATAGTGAGGAACATTGTAGATCGTCTGTGTCTCTGAATTTGAAGAGGATAAGGCACTGCCAGACTTTGTTTACACATGTGGCAAGGGGCGCTTTCAAGGCTAAATCACAATGGCGTCGCGGCAGGACGATGAGGATGTTGTTGAAATCGCTGTGAAAGAAGCATCAGATGAGAAGGACGATGTGATCCGTTTTTCCGAAGATGAAAAAGATGCAGTTTTAGAGGAGCAGATCATAGGTATAGTGCACGAACTGCTGACAGAAGAAGAGGAATCGGAAACTGATCCGTACAAGCTGTCGGCTTAGAGTCGGCCTCACTCCAGTCGAACTAAATACAGGCACGCCAGACGGTACCCATCTTTGTTGCAATACTATATTCAAAATAAAATTAACGAGAGAATGACATTGATCTACAAGGATAGAGGAGACAAAGAGCGTTCTAATGATGGCAACAGTTTTTCCATTGCTTGATTAGTATTTTTTCAGCAATTTCTGTAAAAATGCCCAGAAACATCCGTCTCCAGTCAACACGAGCTAAAAATAGTGCCGTCTTCAATGAGTTAACAGTGAAGATGTGACCTTGGGGCAGAGTTGCCTATTGTTCTTCACATGATCACCAACTTTAGAACGACGGGCAGCAAGGGGCAATATGGGATTGGCAGCACGTGCAGAGCATGGCCTTACAGGAGACCACACAGTAACCAGCCACTGAATCACAGACACCAACCTGCATGCCATCGGGTGAAGTGCGAGTGTAGGTGACAGTCTTGTCACTGCTGGGGTGGATGACCACATTGGACACGTCTTGGCTGACCAGCACCTGGTCTGGTCTGGAGGCTGTGGTGACCAGGATGCGACCCGACAGCTCTTTGTGCACCATGCACACCTTGACCAGCACACGCTTCAGCTCGTTCCCTGCCAGCACCAGCTGTGCTTCATCAGCGAACAACGTCAGCAGCTCCTGTAAGTATGGAAAGGGGCGACTGATGTGAAGTGACCACAAACACAAAGGGTTGCCTCATGCATTGTTGCAACTTCAACAAATGAATGAGAAGTACTCATCAATAAGTAAAAGATTCACCACTTCACTTCACTTATGCCGGCTTTTGGCATGTAGGGCAGCTACAAAGGGTCACCACTCCTGATGGTTTTGGGCCTTCTTTTGAATGGTACTCCAGGATTCCTTCATGATCTTGAGCTCCCCTTCCACTGTTCAGCACCAGGTGCTCTGTGGTCTGTCCCTCCTGTGTCTGCCTTCTGGTGTCCACTGAAGGGCTGTGCACGGGATGCCATCTGGCTCGTGTCTGATGACACGCCCTAACCAACTCCATGGCCTCCTCATGATGGCGATTCCCATGTCTTCTTGGTGGCAGCAGGTGAGTAGTTGTTGGTTGGAGATGGATGGTGTTTGGCCAGATGATTCGCAGGATCTTTCTGAGGTTCTTTGTGTGAAAGGTTGACAACTTGGTGATATCTCTCTCTGTCATTCTCCAGCATTCAGAGCCATATAGTACAGTGGAGAGAACACAGCTCTGGCACAGTCTGAGCTTGGTCTTTGTGCTGTACTGGGCTGACTTTCAGATGTTATTTAGCATCCTGAAGGCGTTTCTGGCTTTGCCTAGGCGATTCTTGATGTCACTGCCCATGCCTCCATCATCAAAAGACTTACCAGGTCATGTAAAAAAACTTACAAGTCATTCCTAGATGCTGAAACTGTATGGTTTAATTCTTAAAGAAGGTAGCGGCAGCCTATGTGTGTTTATGCTGGAAACGCTTTGCATGGCCAAAAATACATCATTTTGTATGTGATTTTTGTGGTGTGCAAATGTCACGTTTGTAAGAAAATCTTAGTGGAAATCAAAGATTTGTGTCTCACCCTTTTTTCTGCTAATTTTGTATTCTTTGAGTGCGAGTACAATGGCACGGAAGAACGAAAGAACACTACCAGGAAGCACTGACGCAGGCTCTTTTTTTTATTATCTTGTATTACCACTCTCTTTGTAAAGAGGCACAAATTAATAGCATATACCAGAATGAAATTTTTGGCTGCCACTACCTACCTTAAGATCCTGTGCCACCCATTACTGCCCACCCTGCTCAATCCTGTACCGCCCATAGCCGCCCACCCCACATGACTGTTACTTGACTGATTTTTTTCCACAAATTGCATAATCCTTACAGGACTGGGGAATGAAACACAATAACGACTTACAGGACCTTAAGAGTTAAATCTGCAGTCATCATCCTCATTTCCACAGTAGATAGACATGACACCATTACCATCATACAGTTCCTTATCCCAAAGTCTAGCTGTTACACCTTGGTGAACAGAAGCAACAATTGGGCACCTTAATGACACCATTTCACGCTCTGTGCAGCTTATAAGACTGCACCAAGGAAACCAATGAGACAAGCATAGCATCCAATTGACAACAATACATCATCAAATATGGCGTTCGTTTTGTAACAGGCACCACTGGTGTGTGATTTATGTGTGCAGTGTGTGTGTGTGTGTATGTATGTGCATGCGTGCATGTGCATGTACAAGCATGCAAGCACATGACTGTGTGCACTATTTTCATCTATGAAAACCCTTTCATCTCCTATGCTGGACTTAGCAGAGCAGCAGGCTCTATCTCACCTTGTGTGCAGGCAGCCCAGCTGCCAGGGCCCCCGTCTCACCCAACCTCTGGGGGGGTCTGGTAGGCATGGGGCCAAGAAGCCCCGCTCGCAGCTCAGGGGGCAGCGTAGCGTCCCCAACTCCTAGGGCCTTGCCTGCATCCTCCCCCTGGCCTGCCAGCAGGGAGGCTGCAGGGACAGCAGAGGGGACAGAGGGGGAGGTGGTGGGGATGGAGAAGTACCCAGGGCCAGGAATGGTCAGGTGGGTGGCTGCAGGAATGGGGCCCCCTTGGGAGTAGTGCAGGGACTGACCACGCAGCGCCATGGACCCATGACCACCAGCGTGTCTTGGAGGAATCTGTTGATTGAATAATCAATGTGGGGGCTGATGCAGATGCATGAAACTAAGGCTTCATCCGATGAAACTTACAAGATTAAAGGGGAAAGTACCCAGCAGATGAATGATGTGAATACTTGTTTGGTTGATGATTATCAATTTGGGTTATGAGTAAACCACTGGTGCAGCAAATAAATCATTTCAGTTCCTCCCTTGTGCTGCTACTTATGGTCATCTAAGTGCAGAAACACACGTAGGCTTGGAGAGCATTTCATTGTCATTCAACCACAGTTTCCCTCAATCAAAGGCAAATATGAAGGCACTTGTATTTGCACTATGTCAAAGTAAATGCTGCACAGTTCAACTCTTGTAAAGGTAAAGGTGCTCTTTTTCATATTGCGACTTTTCCACCCATTGATGGGAGCTCGAATTGCAAACATTCACCTCCTGGTCATCAGGCTGCCTCTTTTTATCACTGCAACATCTCATCTCCCTGGGGAGCATACAACCAGGCTGCAGCTTTCACAATTTTCCAGCTAAGCCCTCACAGGTCCCTGTTTTACTCCGGGGTGGGGAGAAGCAATGCGAGTAAAACACCTTGCTCAAGGACGCAACTCAAGAATCCGAGCATCTTCAAACACGACATCTACCAGTCACATGCGACTGCAGGTCTAGCATACTAACCATTCAGCCATGGAGCAGTTGCACCTCTAACTTTGCTTACTGTAACATTTGTAGAACAAAAGTCTGCACTGGCACTTCCTTGCAAGTCAACAACAAGTTTCAGTCAGCTCAACATCTATATCTAGGCCAATGCCATGGGTGCTCTACTACATCCTATGATAGCACTTTGATTCCACAGGAACACTCATCTCTAGCTAGGGCAAGTTTTTCAGAAAGGATGGGGTGTGGGGTGGGGTGGGGCGGGATGGGGTAGGGGTGTGAGTGGGATGCCTGTGTGAGTGTGTAATGAAGAGAGAGGAAAAGAAGGGCAAAATATTGATCTCTCTTCCTTTTTGTGTGTGCGTGAATTACCTGTGGACTGTAGGTGACAGTGGAGCTTCCTTCAAAGCCAATGCGGTGACCATACGACCAGTCCTGTGGCAGCTGACTATCTTGCTGCATGTAGTACTGGCCAGATGGGTCTATGCTCAGATCTTGCTCCAGACCATATGGGAACTCGTCATCCTCATCCGGCATTTCCTCCTCTTCTGCCTGGCTCATGTAGGAGCGCTGTTTGCGACCCAGGTTCAGGAGGTTGGGCATAGGGCGGGGGCTCTGCAGATGGGGTGCCTGGAGGGGCCAAGGGTAGTAGGGAGAAGACCACCCAGGGGGTGCTGGGTAGGGGTAGGGGGGTCGATACTGGGCCCCAGGGGGGTAGGCTGGCTGAGCAGCAGGGTGGCCACCCATGGGCATGCTGGTGCGCACTGTGCGCTGCAGGTTGCCCAACTCGGTCTGAAACAGTACGAAGAAACCATGTTGGTTCTGCCTCCATTGTTTTCTAGAAGACACAAAATATCTTGTCATCAATTTTTTTTTAAAGCTGTGAGTATACCCCATTTAAGTTAGCTATTACAAGATTATGAAGATACAAGATACTTTATTGTCCTCATTGTTACAAGGAAATTTGTTTTGTCGGTGGAAAAAACATAATACATACATACAAAAACAGAAATGTACAAGAAGTTCAACATTAATTAACTCAATCACAGCGCTCAAGTTATGGAGTCCACACACTAATCATAGGCCATAAAATAAGATAGCATGCAATTGTATCATAATTTATTACTCTAACAAATGTAATAACACCATGTTACTTCAAGTAAATATACATACTGAACACGCGCATCAGAAATAGTAAACAGAAAGATACAATAAGATAGGACACATTTAGCATCATAGGCAATTCAATTTAATAGAGAAACATTCTACATCGCAACAAGTAATCACAGAAGGAACAAAAGACACAAGCATGCACATCAAACAATCATCGTCACGCAATCACACATACCCGATCTTCAACCATAACACATGTACAAGCCCCCCCCCCCCCCCCCCCCAATCATGTTCTTCATCCTGCATCACAACACAATCACAGGAAAGACCAACAAGAGACAGGCATGCACATCAACAACCACACTCACACAGCATACATACACGATCATCAACGCATAACGCATGCACTCCCCCCCCCCCCCCACCCACCCCCCACACACACTCTCACATGTTCATCCTTGTTGGCACAGACATAGTTCACACCATTCATAGTCCTTCCTGTCACAGTTCACAGCACTACAAGTCCTCATAGTCCCAGTTCACATTACTCCAATCCTCCGTCATAAGTCACATCAATCCTGGTCACATAGTCACAGCTCTCATCACTCATCCTCACAGTCACAGTTCACATCACCCACTCTTCAGTCACAGTTCGCGTCACTCCTGGTCCCACAGTCACGTCAAGTCTCACAACAATCTTCATGCATACTACCCATTCACCGGGACTCTGTGAAGAGACGGATGGCTGTCGGGAGAAACGAATCCCTCATACGGTTTGTTCTGATAGGCCAGCACCTCAGGCGACATGTCTAAGCCTAGCTTTCCAAAGCCTCTAGGTACACAAAATGCACAGAACTCCTTGTAATAAAGATGCCCAATTGGTGGCCTTGCTGTGGGTTGCTGTGTCTGCTTTAACTTCATGCAGTCAGTCAGGCAAAGCATTCCTTCCAGGAGATGTTGTTGTTGTTGGCATCCGTCAGTCTCGTGAGACAATGGGGTGTGCGCCAGGTTTGGTCAGTCCGGGGTTGAGCGGCAGCGTACTCTGTGGCTGTAGAGCCCGATCCTTGAGCCGCATGCTCTGTTGCACTTGTCGCAAGTGAAGTCTTGGCGTGGCTCTGTAGATGCCGACGCTATCCTCTGTCGTCTGTGTTCTCTCCTCTCCTCCCACTGCTCCCGTCTCCTCCTCTCGCTGGCCTGGATGCCAGTCTTGACGGCGTGTCTCCAGCTGTTGCGGTCAGCGGCCACCGTTTCCCAGTCTGCTGGGTTGATGCCTCCCGCCGTCATGTCACGTTTACAAACGTCCTTGTAGCGGAGGAGAGGTCTTCCTGCAGGTCTGGATCCCGTGGCGAGCTCGCAGTACAGCACATCTTTGGGTATTCGGCCGTCGTCCATCCTGCTGACGTGACCCAGCCATCTAAGTCGTCTCTGGCTGAGCATGGCGAACATGCTGGGAATACCTGCTTGCGCCAGTGCGTCCTTGTTGGGGATGCAGTCTTGCCAGCTGATGCCCAGGATCCTTCTGAGGCAAACACCGTCGAAGACAACCCGTAGCGTCCGAGCACACGCCAATCACTCTGGACTTAGAACTCGTAACTGCTGTCTCCCGTGTTGTTTCTGTCACTGTAAAACAGCGGCACTGAAGTGACCTCTCCAGGGCACGAGCCTGGGCAGCGTGTATGGAGATCCTGGGTTGCCCAGTCGACAGAATTCCCCACTCGGCCTCGCTGGTGTGGTCCAAAGGAACGCGGAGCGATACGTTTGGCACCAATCTGGCTGCAGAAGCTGCCTGAAGGAGGTCAAGACTGACGACCAGGAGATGTAGCACTGCTTTAACCCTTACTGTGGCGACATAAAAATGACCAACAGGCCCTCGGTGGCAAATTAAAAAACTTTTAATAAATGCACCACCTCATTTCAATCTATCATATAGCAATGACAGTGCCTTCTTTGCACTACTAGCCGAATTCACTCGGCAATACCACTTCACTTTCATGGCTAATTGTGGACAATCCACAAAATATTGTGAATAAAGACAAGAATGAAAGTTGTTTATGAAGGTTTCAAGAATATGTGTGTGTAATTTTGTGTTAATACGTCTTATTTTAGCCGAGAAAATACAAGCCGATTACGTAAAAAAACACCCTCTGCCGCTACCGACTCGCGGTGGCACGACGGAGTTCGCATTTCGCGACTCGGGTTGGTCTTTTCTATGCACTCATCCGTCGAAGTTTCTCATTGGATCAAGTTGAAACTTTACAACTCATCAGAGGAAAAAATTGCTCTTTCGTTCAGTGTATGTTCAAACTTCCAGTGAAAATCGAAAGACAAGTTATGGATGAAAGTTCGAACGTCATTGGACATTTTGTTAAAATTTGCTCACTCCTGCTTTTCTGATCAATTTCGTACAGACACCCTCGGATTCTACAAGATTTCCCCTTTCCAACGCTATATTTGATGTTAATGTACGATGAATCTAGCGCCCGGATTGTGCGCTTGAAAGGACTGCAATGGTGTTGTGTAGACGCGTGCTCGATTACCACATTCAGTGAGCTTTCATGCTTGTTTTATCAGCTAAATATCTGTTACTTCGCAAGTATCAAGTCCGAGGATAGTTATTTTTTGCAGAACTGTGAAATTATACGAAGAAAACAGCGATTTCTAGGAGTTTTTCATACCAATCGTAGCCTGCTCATTTAACCTTACAGTTACACCCCTTGCGTGGGTCTATTTTTAGCACGGCCAAGTGATTCTCGTAAACTTGAACTAGTCCTTGAGAAAGCGTGGGTGTCGACTGTCCAATTAGGCCTACAACTATGCTGAGGGCACTGTGATTTGTGGGCTGCATGTATTGTAGGCCTATTGAGGATTTGTTTTTGTATTTGTTTGTTTGTTTTGTTTTTTGTTTGTTGTCTAATATTCCACGCATTTCACGCCGCGGAAAACAATATTAGAATCAAATGCGGTACTCAAGGTGCATGTATCTTGATGAGAAATATGAAAACACAAAAGTAAAAATAAATTTAAAAAATTTTGTGAGGGGTGAGTGAGTGGGGGGGGTGGTGTCACTCAATAAATCACAATGACTGGGTAGTATGCATGAAGATTGTTGTGAGACTTGACGTGAATGTGGGACCAGGAGTGACGCGAACTGTGACTGAAGAGTGGGTGATGTGAACTGTGACTGTGAGGATGAGTGATGAGAGTTGTGACTATGTGACCAGGATTGATGTGACATATGACGGAGAGATTGGAGTAAAGTGAACTGGGACTACGAGGACTTGTAGTGCTGTGAACTGTGACAGAAAGGACTATGAATGGTGTGAACTATGTCTGTAACAACAAGGAGTAACATGTGAGAGTGTGTGTGTGTGTGTGTGGGGGGGGGGGGGGTGCATGCGTTATGCGTTGATGATCGTGTATGTGTTATGTGTGCTGTGCGAGTGTGGTTGTTGATGTGCATGCAGGATGATGAACATGATGGGGGGGGGGGGGGGGGGGTGTTCTTGTACATGTGTTATGGATGAAGATCGGGTATGTGTTATTGCGTGACGATGATTGTTTGATGTGCATGCTTGTGTCTTTGTTCCTTCTGTGATTACTTGTTTTGGTGTAAAATGTTTCTCTATTAAATTGAATTGCCTCTGATGGACTCCATAACTTGACCGATATGATTGAGTTAATTAATGTTGAACTGTTTTTGTTTTTGTATGTATGTATTATGTTTTTTGCCACCGACAAAACGAATTTCCTTGTGATCAATGAGGACAATAAAGTATCTTGTATCTTGTATCTTGTATACATAGTATTGGTAGATTTTCTCATGTTTCATGTATTAACCCTTTTCTGACGGGCTACGAGTATACTCGTAACAATAGAGTTACCTCCCACTTCCGGGCTACGAGTATACTCGTAATGCCACCCTAGGGTCGTTTTGGCAATGATTCCTTCATTTGGGAAACCCGAATTTGAACTAGAGTTACCTCCCTTTCGTAAACGTTCATTGTACGTTCGTGAAAATGTTTTCGTGCGATTTTTAGAGTGAAATATGTATTCTGGAGGCGATAGTTCGAGCGATGAACTGTTGCTAGAGTTGACACTTGATCCGGACAGTGCCAGTGATGATAACAGCAACTTATCTGACCTGTTTGAGGCCGAATCTAGTGAGGAAGACTTGGAGGAGGCTGAGATTGAGCCTGGGCCAAGCACTTCGACTGATTCCAAACGTCGATCGCGATCTGCTCGCCGCCGACCTCGTACGAGATCATACAAGATCGAGAAAGGGGCGTGGTGTCAGAAGCCATTTCCCAGCTGATGAGGACGATGATAATGGCTGGATCAAAGTAGATTATGGAGAGATTTCGAATATTCCGGTGCTTTCTGGACAACCGGGAATGATGGTGATTCACTGATTGTGCCCGGAATAAAAACTGCACTGGATTATTTTGAACTTTTCGTTGATCAGCAAATGATAGACTTGATGGTCTCAGAGACGAACAGGTATGCTGAGCAGGCTGCACAACTCACTCCAAACTTCTACTATATGAAGATATGGAAGCCAACCGACAGGGAAGAGATAAAGCGATTCATTGGTGTGTTGATCGCCATGTGCCTCATCAAGAAGCCAGAAATCCGCCAGTTTTGGTCAACGCATCCTCCATTCTTCGCCAAGGTTAGTGTTGTTCTCAAGCAAGTCTCTCTCTCTCTCTCTCTCTCTCTCTCTCTCTCTCTCTCTCCCCCTCCCCTCATCTCCTCACCTCTCTCTCTCTCTCTCTCTCTCTCTCTCCTCTCTCTCCTCCTCCTCTCCTCCTCCCCTCATCTCCTCACCTCTCTCTCTCTCTCTCTCTCTCCCCCCCCCCTCCCCCCCCAACTTCCTCCCTCCCTCAGACATACAAGATCTGCCAAATTTTCATTCCCACCCAGCCATTCAGTCAACCAGAACATGTGATTTCATTTTGCTCAGTAAGCACAGAGTGCATATATACATGTACATGATATGTTGGTAACATTGACAGTTCATATATTTGTTGTTTCATTTTCAGATGAGTTTACTATTCTAAAATCTACACTTTGGCTTATTTTTTTATGGTTCATTCCAGGTTTTTACCCGAGACCGGTTTCTGGCTATCCTCCCATTCTGGCATCTGGCAGACAACAACAAGATGCCTCCTCCTGGCAGTCCTGGTCATGACAAGCTGTTCAAGATCAGAATTTTCTTTGATCACCTCAGCAGCCAATTCAGGGAATGCTACTATCCACAGCAAAACCTTTCTGTGGATGAGAGCATCATGCCATGGCAGGGTAGTGTGGCTTTCCGCCAGTTCATCCCCAAGAAGCCTGTCTGCTATGGCATGAAGCTCTATTGTTGTTGTGAGTCTTCCAGTGGTTACATCTGTGAGATGAACTATACACAGGCAAGGAGGGAGGCTCTGTGGAAGCTGGTGGAGACCAGGTACCAGTGCCGCGCCTGTGAGGTCCCACTGTGTGTCACTCCCTGTCACATGGTGTTCCACATGCAAGTGGATTATAAACGAGCGATGCTGCATCACCGAGAAGACAGGTCACCTGCTGAGTCTGACACAAGTGAAGAGGATGAGTAAAATGCTTCCTTCTGCCAGAGTTCACTGTGGCTTAGAAGTTGTAGATACATGTGCTTACCAGAAATATTTATTTTTAAATTCATGTGTAAGCTGTAGTTGGAGAGTGAATTGCTCTGATTACAAATGAGAAATGTTGCATTTTTGACAAGGTAGATTTACACCTGATTTATGACATCACTTGTGTACAAATTGGCTGAATTTCATGGGTACTAGACCAGTAGTTAGGTAGCTATGAGTGTTATTGGATATCATCCCAATCAGGACAATATTTGGTATAATTCTTGCAGAGCAGAGGTTGTCTTTGGTTTGGCATTGTTGCTCAGAATTTTTTTTTCCTTTTTGGTGGGTTGCATTTGAGGCTAGCATCTTTAGCTTGTGCTCTACTGTAAATATTTTTAATTATCAGGTGTAATATTGTGTTTTAGATCTTGCAATGTCAGTTTTTGGTAATTTTTCCTGGATTGTTCCCCTTTGAAAGATGGCTGCCTCCTTGTTACCATGACAACCACCAAAAAAGTTGTGGGTAGAAGCAGACAGTACTTGTGTACAAGTTGGCCAAGTTTTATGAAGATTAGACCAGAAGTTAGGTAGTTATGAGAAGTTTTGTGTATCATTCTGATGGGGCAATTTTTGGTCAAAAACCGCATAGAGCAGAGGTTGTCTTTGTCATGGCATTGTTGCTCAGAAACCTGTTTTCTTGCCTTTTTTGTGTTATTTATGTGAGGCTAGCATCCTTAGCTTGTGCTCTACTGTAAATACTTGTTAATTTTCAGATGTGATATTATGTTTTAGGTCTTGCAATGTCAGTTTTTGGCAATTTTTCCTGGATTGTTCCCCTTTGAAAGATGGCTGCTTTCTTGTTACCATGACAACCTCCAAAAAAAGTTGTGGATAGAAGCAGACAGTACTTGTGTACAAGTTGGCCAAGTTTCATGGAGATTGAAGCTTTGGATGAAACACAATAAAAAAATTTCAAACGCATGTGAAATTTTGCTTTTTCTTTGAGGCAGCCCCAGGCAGTAGGAGGTAGTTGCTTTAAGGCAGCGCTAGTCAGAAAAGGGTTAATACCTGAAATAAAATTCATTGTTTCATGCAAAAAAACCCCACAAAAACATGAAAATGGTGTAATCTTATGCAAATTAGCTGATGAAGATCACATCAAAAGCACTTTTTGATGACACCAGTGAAACCAGCATGTGTTTTTTTAGTAAACTAGAGAAGTTTCCTTAAGATATTTCTATTTATGGCAGAATTATGCTGAAATAGGTATAATTTCAGTGATCAGGCTGTGCCATCCCAAATCTGGGGGTCTTCACAAATCCTACTAAATATGTTCGACCTTTGAATTACCATAACTTCTGTTCTAATTAATTGATTTCCCAAATTCAAATTGCATTGTGATTAGATCAATGAGTACTATCACCATAACTTGAAGTTATAATCATTTGGTACATTTGAAAAAAAGGTCTGGCATTGCTATATCATAGCTCCTATGCTGTACAATTTACACAAACACTATGCACTGATGAAATATTTAAAATTGAACAAACACAAAACAAACTCTTGACTTTCTAATTTCAGTTTACATTATTGATGAATTTTTTAATGAAAAAATATGACAATTTTTTTTTCATTTTTCATTGGTCAAGCACAATTATACATTTCAATTCTCATTTTACACATTCGCAAAAAATTCCCATCCTCTGAAAGTTCCATGTGCCTATCATGTATCTTATCAATGAAGGTAACATTTGGCACATATCAGTAAGCTACTAGGCATGTACCAGTACATGTCCGCTATGGTGGGCCTGGACACGGCAGCGTGTATCAGTATGCGCCTGCCACGGTGAGGGTTAAAATCATTAACAGAGGCCAGCAATGGTGTCTGCACTTCACTCAGCCCACTATGCAAGCAATGTCCAGAGGAAGAGATTTTTAAAAAATAGAGCAAGAGGATGAGAGGAAAAAAAGGGGAAGAAAAGGCAAATGGGAAAATTAGGAGACAGAAAATGAGATTAGCTCACACACACCTTCATTTCCTTGCCAAGTTCTGCGTTAGACTGGACCTCTGTCTTCAACCCCTGCACGGAAGATACCAGTTCTTGGACACTGGTCAGCAGTTCGTCCTGCCTGGTCAGCAGTTCGTCCTGCCTGGTCAGCACCATCTTGACCATGGACTCCAAGGAGCGCAGCGTGGCCTCCCGCCGGTCAGGGCTGGTGCGTGACCCACCATTGGCAACCTGGAGTGAGGTGTGCAGCACACTAAGTGGAAATGTGTCACAAATGAGAACAGGAGAAGCATTGCAGAAAAGACAGGACAGAGTCACCTGATCAAGATCTGAACCCAGTCTCTTCTGATGCAAATACAGGGATGGATGGATAGATAGTGTTTTACGGCCTATCAGCCTTGTAAGCTATATAAGGCCATTAAGCACGAAAAATCACTGGAACAGTTTAGAGTACACGCTAATCAAGTCACGGTGTCCCTAGTTATTCGCCTCTTACGAATAGTGTAGGGAGACGCGGTGGGTCCATTCTTACCCCGAACCCACAGGGGGACAAATACAGGGAAACAACATACAAAGCAAGCTACCAAGATTTTAGATTCCTAACAGTAACTGCCCTGCACATTTCAGGAAGAAACATTGATTGGACACACAAAAACAAATCAGATGAAACAAAGGTGCTGAAAGATATTGTTTCATAAAGCAACTTACCACCCATATCTGGTTTTCAAACTATTTGAAACTTTTATTACCTGATCACCAGGCCACTAGATCGTTACCAGTATAGTATCCAATCACAAAACCAGTGACAAACACACAGCATGCACATAGTTACCAGCACCATCTCCACTCTGTGGAGTATTTCAATCCGATGCTGGCTCAAGGCCACATGCAAGGGTTGCTTGGACTACAGTGTATCATCACTGCCCTCGCACCCGCAGTTACTCCTGGGTGTGGAGAGGCTATGCTACTAAACACTGAGGGTACAACCTCTAAGATCAGTGTTCTAAATCCCCATTCTAGTCCACTAGAAGGATTTCGTCCGAAAAAATTCAAATGAGTCACACGAGAGGCTTGTAGGATAGCCGATCTGCTCCCTGACATAAGCCGTTAAAGTAGTTCTAAGACTATTTCGCACAAAACTCATAACTTACTTTTGTTGAGGCAATAAACAAGTGTTTATTTGATAAAATAACATGTTTGTGATGAAATGGAAACAAGTTTCGACATCTGAATGATTTCTGTAAAAAGTGGAGAGAAAAAAAGTATCAGAACGAACTATTATTGGCGCAATGCTATAATGCGAAGGGTTAAGTCTATTACTCATTCATAGCGAACTGTGCCAGAGTCATTATTGACTCGGGTTCACAGAATGCTGAATCCCTGGACCAAGGCTCCTCAACTAAAATCTGCACTTAAAGATTTGGGCATACAGGTGTGACCTGGAATCATCGGTGCCATCGCTCCTGGAGCGGGCCCCGCGAAGCAGCAGGACTGCAGCACTCCAGTTTGGGTATACAGGTGTGACCTGGAATCATCGGTGCCATCGCTCCTGGAGCGGGCCCCGCGAAGCAGCAGGACTGCAGCACTCCAGTTTGGGCATACAGGTGTGACCTGGAATCATCGGTGCCATCGCTCCTGGAGCGGACCCCCCGAAGCAGCAGGACTGCAGCACTCCAGTTTGGGCATACAGGTGTGACCTGGAATCATCGGTGCCATCGCTCCTGGAGCGGACCCCCCGAAGCAGCAGGACTGCAGCACTCCAGGCAAGGAAGGCATCCAGGACCTCAGTCTGCATGGCAGTCGTCACAAATAGCACGCCTCACACTGAATCTCCTGTGTTGATTGAAGGCAGCAGCGACAACTGACAAGCAGTCTCGTCACTTCTGACCCACTCTCCAGCAAGCCAGGGCTCTTGGTTGGAGATGTATTTGGACATACATGTGCTTGGTCACTGTTACGAAACGCATATTTTCCCATTTGCTCCTGGTTGTGGTTATATCATATAGTGGGTTGGGAATTATCTGCCAAGCCATAGCGTAGGTTGATATTGCTGCCAAGCCAGTGTTGATGTTGGGATTTGTATGGTGAATGGAGTTTTGGAAGGGAAAACGAACAGTGAACCTTGTTTTCCTTCCAATACAGAAATGAACTTAGTGGAACGTTTGGGAGGATATATTATTCATCTCGATTCACACTCTACCATTGACCAATCTGCAGTGAACTTTTTAGGAAACGGACTAATGAGACAGCTCAGTTATTGTTCAATGGGAGAGTAGATGGCTATGTGAACATTTGATTGGTTGTTTGATATGAGATCGTGAATCAAGACACCCTCCAACGCTGTGATTGGTTAAGGACAACAGGTAGACTTTTGCTGTTGTATTTAAACCCTTGCTTTGGGATCACGGGCGTGCCCGTAGCAGAATTTTCACCGAGACAGCCCATGTTAGGACGGCGCCCTGTCTCAAAGAGTTCACGAGGTGAACTATTTGTGAAAACCCATGGAATTTCGTCCACTGACGGACTAATTCCCAGTGACCCTCTTCAAACGTCTATGGATAGACGAAGGGCGAATTGGAGGATTGCCCTCACTTTTGACTGCAGGGAGGAACTATGCATAAGGTATTGCGAGTTTTCGTTCTTGCAACGTTTTCCTCTCCTGAGTGAACTATCTGCTGACCAACCTGTGAGGAGAAATTGTCTTTAGAAATTTCTCCAACTCCTGAGAAAGCTCTGACCGCCTCTCACCTCGCTCCCCTCCCCCATCACCTGTTCGAGTCGTCTCGCCGTCTGCTCGACTGCCCGCTGAGGGAAGGATTTTCGCCGTCTGCTCGACTGCCCGACCTGACGTCTGACCACGCATCCTCGCCGGGACTTCTACATTGCCTAAAGCCAATACAGGTCAAGACCTCCGTCTCCTCTACGAGAATCGAGAAAATCACGACTGCCTCTTTTCCAGAGGCAAAACTCCCGTTTCGTCGTGTGTGTGAAGTGCGTCCATGAATGGACATCCCCCAAACCCCCCCCCTCTCCCCAAATAGTGTGTGTGGAATTCCATTCAGTGGAAAGCGAGCTTTGCTACGGATTGGCGGAACGCCACGACAGATCTGAAATGTCAGTATAGTTCATACCTGGCTTGGCAGCCCTCGTAATTAATTATTATCTATTCTGGGGAAGGGTTCATTACATTTTGCAATGCGTTTCAGTATCTCCATGCATTATTATTAATTGTGTAATAATTATCACTCTTGACCAATTTGTCTATTATTGATTAAAGCTGAATTTGACCTTTGATTTAGGAATCCCAGTCATCATTTGCGTCCATACGTCATCCTTGTGTGAATGTTTGATTGGAAGGTGCCAAGTAGTAAGAAGTACCCTAGACATTTAACGAGCCAGAGAAAAGATTGATAATCTTTTAATACTACTTGTAACAGTCACCTAATGATGGGTCAATGTATTCTACAACTTAAGTTGCTCCTGTACACGAATAGACATGATAGGATGACATTCATGGGCTATTGGTTGCTAATTTGTAGGTGTTATTCTCCATGGATAACCTACTGGTTGGCTTGGTTGTCAGGTGGAATTTAGAGTTATCGGGCTGTATTCAAATGGCACACTGGCGACCCATTCATGGTTGCCAGATGGAGTTCAGCATTATCAACCCCGTTTCGGTCACAAAGTCATTACCATTTCTCTTTTGGCCTTTCCCCTCCTTTTTCTGACGTCACAAGTCAAACTGTCAATGCCATAAACTGTCTGGACTATTCCATTATTTGATGCTGGCATTTATGTATCATTTTCCCATTGGAGTTTTTATGGTTGTGATACTCTGACTAATGTGTTGTCTTGGTTTATTTTAGTCTGCCATCGTGCTTTTGTATAACCATGTTAGTATCAGATTTTAATATTGTGAAAGCCTATTCTATTTGTTTTTTTCCAAACATATCGTACCTATCCCCATTTCAACCTCTCCCTATTTCCATATTTCGTTTCCCCATCCACTCGGTTGCACATGGAACAACATGCCATAATGTCATTTCAGCCATCAAGTCTATACGCAACCTCCTGAATATCCAAGACTAATACATACAAATACAGTATATACTGCTCAAACCTCAGTATTCATTGTTGTTTGTACTGTCTACTAGAGATGAGTTTGTGGCTTCGGGGGCATGTGTAGGACAAGGTATATTGAGAAGAGGGTGGGATCACCCAGACTAAAGGGCTGGCTACCTGAGAGGAGGTGTTAGACAAAGACTGTCGCAGTGGAGTGGCAGAGCGGATGATTTGGAAGCCAGGTCTGTCGCTGGGCGTGCTGTGACGGGGCACTCTGCCACTCTCTTCCAGGTAGCTGTCATTCATGGTCACATACTGGCTGTTGCTCAGCTCCTCTCCATCTTCTGCAATACACATTCACACAGCAAAGACATTTAGCTTATGATGAGGAATGTGCAACAGAACTGCCCCTTTACCTCCCTCATTTCTTTAGTTGGCAAATGACAATAAATTTTGCTGATATATGTGGATCAAACTCAGGGTGTAAAGCTGCAAAGATTCCATAGAATACATGCTTGTAACATAAATGTATTATGTATAGTCCATTCTCTGCACATGACTCAGGAGACAGACGTAGGAGACACAAACAGGACACACACACAAACTGATGACACACACAGGAAACACACACACAGGAAACACACACACAGGAGACAAGACAGAAACAGGAGACACACACAGGAGACAAGAGACACAGGAGACACACACAGGACACACACACAGGAGACAGACACAGGAGACAGATACAGGAGACAGACATAGGAGACACACACAGGAGACAGACACAGGAGACAGACACAGGAGACACACACACGAGACACACACAGGACACACATGCAGGAGACAGACACAGGAGACAGACACAGGAGACAGACACAGGAGACAGACATAGGAGACACACACAGGAGACACACACAGGAGACAGAGACAGGAGTGTGACACATAAGACACACACACAGGAGACAGACATAGGAGACAGACGTAGGAGACACACACAGGAGACAGACACAGGAGACAGAGACAGGAGTGTGACACATAAGACACACACACAGGAGACAGACAGGACACACACACAGGAGACAAGACAGACACAGGAGACAGACATAGGAGACACACACAGGAGACACACACAGGAGACTGACACAGGAGACAGACACAGGAGACACACACAGGAGACACACACAGGAGACAGACACAGGAGACACACACAGGAGACAGACATAGGAGACACACACAGGAGACACACACAGGAGACAAGACAGACACAGGAGACAGACACACACAGGAGACAGACACAGGAGACAGACATAGGACACACACACAGGAGACAAGACACACACAGGAGACAGACACAGGAGACAGACATAGGAGACACACACAGGACACACACACAGGAGACAGACACAGGAGACACACACAGGAGACACACACAGGAGACACACACAGGAGACACACACAGGAGACAGACACAGGAGACACACACAGGAGACACACACAGGAGACAGACACAGGAGACACACACAGGAGACAGACACAGGAGACACACACAGGAGACACACACAGGAGACACACACAGGAGACAGACACACAGGAGATACGCACAGGAGACACACACAGGAGACAGACACACAGGACACACACACAGGAGACAAGACAGACACAGGAGACACACACAGGAGACAGACACAGGAGACACACACAGGAGACAGACACAGGAGACAGACACAGGAGACAGACACAGGAGACACACACAGGAGACAGACACAGACACAGACACAGGAGACAGACACAGGAGACAGACACAGGAGACAGACACAGGAGACAGACACAGGAGACAGACACAGGAGACAGACACAGGAGACACACACAGGAGACAGACACAGGAGACAGACACAGGAGACAGACACAGGAGACACACACAGGAGACAGACACAGGAGACTGAAACAGGAGACAGACACAGGAGACAGACACAGGAGACACACACACAGAGGACAGAGAAAGAAGACACACACAGGAGACAGACACAGGAGACACACACAGGAGACAGACACAGGAGACACACACAGGAGACAGACACAGGAGACTGAAACAGGAGACAGACACAGGAGACAGACACAGGAGACACACACACAGAGGACAGAGAAAGAAGACACACACAGGAGACAGACACAGGAGACACACATAGGAGACAGACACAGGAGACTGACACAGGAGACACACACACAGAGGACAGAGAAAGAAGACAGACACTGGGGGCAGATACAGGTGACAGACCTGGGTGCAACAGCTGGTCCACTTCCTCCAGTTCCCTTGCCACCTCTGCCTGCAGCTCCTGTGGATGAAATGGCATTGCAGCCGGGCATGGAATTGCATGGCAGAAATGGTCAAACTCACTGTGATGGTACATCCTTTCCGCATTAGTAAGAATTGAACACAAGTGGAATCAAGGTTACGGATTTACTTGTGAGTACATTAAAGTGATCCTTTCTCCCTGTTTTCTGTGTGAGTTCAGATGATGATCTATTATACTGCTGTATACTGTTATGAGTTGCATGTTTATGCATGTGTTAAATAATGGACACTTAACCCAATATGACCAGATGCTACGCATGCGTTACATCTCCCTTTCGGACCAGATGCTGTGCAGACGTCACATTTGACAGTGGTGTACTTCTTGTTTCTAGGAAGTGTAGAAGTGAAGACATAAATATTTTAATAAGTGTTGTCGACTTTGTATTTTTTCCTGTAAAAACCTCAGGTTTTAGGAAGCCATTTTCATCACACACTGTAGGTCATAATGGGTTAAGAATGTAGAAGCCAGCCAGGCCTCAAATAAATGTAGTTATTAGAGAACCAGCCATGCCTAGAAAGTAGTTAGTTGTGGTGAGAGGGTGGACAGCGTTAATTAAGAATGATTTGACTTTGACAAAATTTTGACATTGATTACGTCATACAGTGCTTGATGGCGTCATATTCAGTTCTGGATGGCGTGATGATTTTTGGGGAGAGAGGGGCGAGATTGGTCTCGGGCGAGAGGTTGGGGCATTAAACGCAAGTGAAACAGGACGGATGGAATTGAAACGATTCCTGATCTCAGAATGATGTGATTTGCTTCAAGGACGGAATGTCTGAGCCTCCCTTATCAGACACAACTCTTGGTGGAGACTTTGAGTGTTGAATCGGAACAATGTTGGCTAGCCATAGCTACCTACAGTTACAAACGTCATGCCCATACTGGAAGAAGAACAGTTGATGTCTGCCCTCTAAATCTGATGGACTCCAGTTCCGAGTCGCCCTGGCCTCCTTTAATGACCCAGGATGATGCCGTCCCAACCCTCCCTTCTCCCAAGACCCACACCTTGTGTCAGTCGTCACCTCACTCGTTGAACAAAAACCGCCAGGGTCAACGGTCCTGACCCCTTCAGCAGTCTTGTACTCTCTCTTCCCAGATAAGTTAAACGTTTTAGTATTGGCTGGCTGGCTAAGTTAGAATTGAGTGATTATTTAGCAACCATTATCTATCATTTTAATCATTAGTAAAGTCAGTTGAATTGTGTGTACTCTCATTTTCTATGTTGTCTAGTTCGTCCTTAACAGCAGGGAAGATGGGTGAATGTTACAGGATGGTATCGTGTTTCCCTAGACAACCTAAAGTTAATCAGAGTACTGGTCCTGTAACACTCACTAACAGCTAAAGTTGCATTTCAGGCCTCTACAGAACTACTGAGAGTAACTATTCTTTCTCATGATGGCTTCTGGTCTTCTTGGTATTTCACCCCTGATCTGAATCTTTTTCCCTTCTCTTTCTCAATGACTGAGGTAATCCCACCATTTCTTCTACCCTTTAAGGGGGGACATGGCGTACAAAAACGGATTAATAGAAAATAAATCATAACTCAGCAAATATGAAAGCTATACTAATGAAATTTTATACAGAATACAAACACACTGGAAGGTATATTTAAACAAAATTTTATTGCTGAAGACTTAGTTGTTCTTGTGTTATAGCAAAATAACTGAAAAATAAACATACCAATTTTCTCCCCTCCGTGAAATTTTAATTAATAACCTTTTTATGATCAACAATGATTGTAAACAAAGAAGAAGGTCTATATTATTCAATAAGATATAATAAGTGGATTACTAACACTTCTAAATAATTTTAGTGAAATTTAGAACAAGTAACCAAAAAATGTGCTCCGGGCATAACATAATTAAATTTTTACAAAAATTAAGCAAATTCAGCTACACCTTTCTGATTGGTCTTATTGAATGCAATATTTATTCATAAATATACACACACAATTTCAGAAAGCTATCTCAATCCTAAGTGACTTTATTTTTGGGAAGAAAATCACTACCGTAGAAATAAAAACCACATTATGAGAAAATTGACTTTAAAGTTTGAGAAAGATTAAACGTTAACTACAACTGAACCATAACAGATACAATTTAATAACATAACTCATTGAATGTGTCGTTTATTTGTTATCATTGTAGCAAACTTTCAACTTATTATCTTAATTCAAAATATCAGGATAATTAGGTGAAAAGCATCACCTGTAGCAAAACATTCCCGTTTTCTGTAAGAATCGCGTAATCACGGCAACTTCCGCCGTGATAACAGCTTCGTTCAGTGCCGTGTCTGTAGATGAGAACGCGATCGCTGTTGTATCACAACCTCCAGAGGCTGTTGACACGACTTAATTTCTTTTCTGGGCTTGCTTTTTCCGTCCATTTCTGCATCTTCCGTGGAATTGTCTCGATCGAGATAGCGCGAACTTTCGCGCGCTGTAAGCACACTTCGGAAAGAACCGATGTTTGCTTCGGCGGCCGACGTTCAGGCCGGAAACAGCCGAAGTACGGTTCGGCCGTTTCCGCCTACCACTTCCGCCAGTCGAAGTACGGTTCGGCCGTTTCCGCCAGCCACTTCCGCCTGATCACGCTGTGATCACGCACACAAGCGGCCAATCAGAGCCTAGCTGAGAGACAGGCCGTTATTTCGAAGCTTTCCATTGGTTTGCACTGGCCTCCGATTTGTACTCCGTGTGCCTTCGGTAATTATTCTTCGGTACCGGAAACAGTTGCAACGTAAAGCCGGGAAATGAAGCTTCGATGCGATACCAAACATGTGGCGTTCTTTGGAAGGAAGATGCTGAAACTAAGCTTTCAAATCTGTGCATTTTGGCTTCCTGGTTAGTACTTTTTTTTAATCTAGCGGTGGGTACCTTACAAAACAAATTGGTTTAAAATACTTTGAAACCTAAGCCAGCAAAATCGATCGCACACACGTGTAGCGGAGATGTTCTAGATTCCAAATCCGCGCTTAACACGAAACTCAATTTCTGAAAATTTTTCATGAAATTCTGCAGGCCGTGTCCCCCCTTAATAAATCAGCACATCATCCTACAATTACACATATTTATCCATGTAACCAACACATAAAATCAGTCTCAATACACCACTTCCAAGTGTGACATTAATTTGATGATAAATAGAAGTCTTTAGCTATTTCAGTTGCAATGATCAAATTCCCATCTGCCTGGAAAAGGCAAAATTCGATTCCTCTGTCCCGCACTCAACATCCCGATTTCCGCTGCTGCCTCAAAATAACTATGTTTAATTGTGTTGGATTTTCTGTTGTGGTATGAATGTGCATGTTCAAGGACTAAATGTAAGATAAGAATTTCCACTTAATTCATAACCCCTTGTGTTATGAAGTGGACCTCTTCATCCATTAATTCTCTTAACCCTCTGCACCCCATGAATTTTTCACGGTTTTTACTCCCTGCAGCCAGTAATTTTCTGGAGGTGCCCCAAAACCGAGACCCCTCTTCTGTTTAAAAATATACAATTATTTTATTCTTTGCTATAGAGGCAACATTTTTGGAGGAAAGATAGAAAATTGAATGCTCTTTCTGATAGACCCACTGAAATTTATGTCCATGCAATACAATATGATTAAAAAAATAAAAAAGAAACAACACAAATAAAAAACAAACAAAGTGATAAGTTTCAAACCTTTATTTGAGTGGATGAATCAACTGTAGGGCCTACTCTTTGTGCAGATTAGGGGTGCAGGCCACCTTGAAGGACATCAAGGTGTGGTATCTCTTGAAACAGGGATAAAAACACATAGGCACTTGGCACTTCTCACAAATATACTGAGTCTGGTGCCGCTTGACATCCCTGTCAGAGCAAACCACACAGTCGGGCTGGGATATTCTCCCTGAGGGCAGACGATGGGGATTGATGGCAATGTAATGCTCACCTCTCACAAGCCTGTCAGGGGGAGTGGCAGCCATTCTTCCTCGATGCCTTGCTGTGGACCCCTGGTAGCCAGAAAGGAGGCCATGGGCAATCTGCAGACGGAACTTTTCTGCATTCACCCTGGCACCAGCTTTTTTGAATTTCCAGATGACCAGGGCGTTGCAGAAGCACATTTCCAGAAGATAGAAGAAGAGCTTCTTCCACCATTTGGCACACCGGTGGGACATCAGGTAGTTGGATAGTTGGCGGTCTGCCCTGTCCACTCCTCCCATGTGTCGAGTGTAGGCCTCGATGGCAGCAGGCTTCTCCACAATCCTCTTCTTGTTGGGGTGGTGTTTGGACCTGACTTCCTTCATGAAGGTCTGGGTGGTGTGGACGGTTGTCATCAAGTTGACTGGTCTCTTGTCCTGCCAGGTCATGTAGAGGATCTTGTCATCTCGATCAGTGTTGAGTGGTCGTTCAGCAGTTGGCTTGGCCTGCTTGATGGAGTCAGGAACTCCTCGTCGATTTGCACGAAAAGTGCCACAGGCTCCTGTCCCACATTGCACCAGTTCTTGGAAGAGGCCAGGGGAGGAAAAGAAATTGTCCATATATGTGATGTGTCCCTTTCCAAAGAGTGGTTGGGTCAGGGAACACACTACATGATGACCCACACCATGCTCCCGTGGGACAGTTTCTTTGCCTACGTACATTTTCCAGTTTCCACACATACCCAGTGGCAGAGTCAGCCAGCGCCCAGGCTTTCATCCCCCACTTGCTGGGTTTCGAAGGCATGTATTGCATCAGTTCAGTTCGGCCTTTGAAAGCCACCATACTCTCATCCACAGAAACTTCTTTCCCAGGGGAGAAAAACCTCTGCCACAGGGGGATCAGCAGATCGATAAACGATCTCACCTTGTGGAGCTTGTCATGGTCTGGATCCTGTTTTGGCTTGGCAGTCTCGTTGTTGTTGAGGTGGAGAAAGCTCAGGATGGCCGAATACCTGTTCCTGGACATGATCTTTCTAAATCCAGGCATCTCGAGGATCGGGTCGGTCGTCCAGAGCAGGCTATAGGAAGATCTGCCAGTCAGTCCTGTCAGTAGCAGCACGGCGAGAAATGCAGCCATCTCGGGTCGAGTGACAGGCTGCCACTGATTCACTCGAGAATAGATTCCCGCGTTGCTTCCTTCCTTCGCTTTCACATGATCAGCGTAGCGATTGGTTTCGTCAACCATCAAGTCAACGACTTCATCGTTGAAATACAGACGAAAAGCATCGGATTCCGATATGTCGTCGGGCACATGTTGAGGAGAGGGCGTGGTCTGGCACTCCGGCAACCATGAGTGGTCGTACGCACACGGAATCTTCGACTGGGCTTGTTCAACTTCGATTTCATCATCGGAGTCACTGTCTGCGGCGAATTCGATCAAATCTTCCTCTGTAAACCCATGGAATTCTTCTTCAGAGTCCGAATCAAACAATATTTCGAAGATTCGCTCTTCATCACGATCGAGCTCAGCCATTGCGCAGTCGAAATCGAGCGGCAGCGTGTCTACTTCGATCAGCAACTTCAAAATTCGATCTAAATTCGCGCACGTGCAGTGAAACAATATGGCGACTACTATTATGAAAGCGAGGCTCTTCTGTGCAGTCTCCATGCGTAGAGAGCTCTCACAATCCCAACATTCATAGCGAACGGCGCCAGATTCAAACATGCCTATCAGTTTGTCGACTATACCCGCCGACGGCTGTGAGGGGAGGTAACTACTTCGGCGGTTATGACCGCCGACGGGGTGCAGAGGGTTAAAAATACTCACATGGTTCTCATCCCCCAGGATCCTGTCTCGAGTGAGGAAGAGTGCATTGTGAGCCTTGTCCAGAAGAACGTTGACCTGCTCTTGGCGCTCAGTGCCTCCACGCTGCCTCTCCTCCAGAGCCAGACGCTTGTACACCTGCAGTCAGAGCCACAGGGGGCAATCAGTGCACACATTTGATCTGAGGCATGTAGGCAAACAGTACACTATCCGATTGTGCATCAACATGTTTCATTTTGCATCATTCAATACATCAAAGCCTGGGTCCTTTTTCACAAATGATTTCTCTGTCCATTCTATTTTGTTGGCAGTCCACCGTTTTCTGTGCCTGCTTCTTCATATCTTCCCCTTTACAGCTTTGACAGATTGTTTGGGCACGTCTACTGCATTGTGTCACTTAGTCTTATTTTTTCCAGTTTTGTGCTCTTACCAATTAGTCTCTGGATCCTCGTGAGAGCGGATGTCAAGTCCTAGAGTACCACTGACTGTAATCTGAATTGCTATGTCTAGGAGTGTAGCCTGTGGATTTTACTTACTTTCTCACCAAAGATATGAAAAACTGAAGTGTGAAATTCTGTAAAAATGACTGAAGACACCAGGCACTGAGAGAGAATGGGATGAAAAGGGGGTGATGGGGAAAAGAGCATAGTGTTCTATACTGCTATGCCACCTTTCCCACAATGCCCCTTGTTCCCTAGTGAAGGCATGGGCTTGCTCTTCAGTTTCCCTGCTCAAACCCACTGCTGTAAACTTATTAACCATAATTATAGGGAACCACAGGCAGTTCTCTCTCACCAATTGTTCCTTGACTGCTCCACTTAGGACAGCGAGTCAGAGGAGGAAAACACAAAAGGGAACAGTTGGGGCTTAGCTGATAGCTAGGTTAGTCAGGGAATGCAGCAAGGGGCAGAGATAGGTGATATAGGACATCAATTAATGAATGAGTGATTGAATGAATGAATGATTGAATGAGTGAATGAATGGAGTAATATGGGTCCATCACTCTTTGTAGGATAAATAAGGCCATTGATCATAAAACTCACTGGAGCTGGTCAGAGCTAGAGAAGGAGCCAGTCACGATTTCCCCAGTCAGCTGCCACTTACAAATCATGTAGGGAGACATGGTGGGCCTATTCCTACCCCCCCCCCCCCCCCCCAACCCTCTGGGGCATGTGGGACATATTTCAAACAACAGAATATGGGATGGAAAGGGGATGATTAGGGAAGGTGGGTTATCAAGAGAAACTGCATGGGATAAAGAAGGTGACTGGTAGGAGTGGATATAGGTGGGGGTGGGATGGGATCAAGGTTGGGTTGATAATAGCATGGAATGAAACAAAGCAGTGTGTGTGTGTGTGTGTCTGTGTATGTGCATGTCTGTGTGTGTGTGTGTGTGTGTGTGTGTGTGTGTGTGTGTGTGTGTCTGTGTGTGTGTGCATGTCTGTGTGTGTGTGTGTGTGTGTGTGTGCATGCCTGTGTGCATGTCTGTGTGTGCATGTGCATGTCTGTGTGTGCATGTCTGTGTGTGCATGCCTCAGTGTGTGTGTGTGTGCATGTCTGTGTGTGTGCATGTCTGTGTGTGTGTGCATGCCTGTGTGCATGTGCACATCTGCGCGTGTATGCCTGTGTGTGTGTGCATGCCTGTGTGCATGTGCACATCTGTGTGTGCATGCCTGTGTGTGTGTGCACATCTGTGTGTGCATGCCTCTGTGTGTGTGTGTGTGTCTGTGTGCATGCATGTGTGTGTCTGTGTGCATGCATGTGTGTGTCTGTGTGCATGCATGTGTGTGTGCATGCGTGCATGTGTGAGAGAGATGGAGGAATGAGGGTTTCTCACCTTGGCCGTCTGGAAGGACGCTCTGGGAGTGGTCAGCTGCTCAAAGCTGCGGATGGCCTCCTCATACTGCCCCTCCCGCATCAGTGCCATGCCCACCTGCAGACGAGCATTGGCCAGGTGACTGCTGATTGTAGTCACGTTCATCTGCAGATCAGAGTTGTCTGGGAAGAGTCGCTCCTTGGGCGTGGGCAGCACCTGGTTGCTGCAAGCAGACAGCACAGCAAAGGCCGTTAGCTATTGAGGAGCAATGGAGCAGAAGTAACTACTTACTCAGTAGCTCCAGGCAAATGTGAACCAATGGTGCAGAAACACCCTTGTCTAAACTCAGTGTACTGTATTTGTTGCCACATCTTAACAAAACCATGATAATCATTTTAGTCATTTTTGAGGAATTCTCTAGGGGGAATTTTACCCCCAGTCACCACTGAGCAGCACCCAGTGAGCAGTTTTACTCCTTGATAGGAGAGGCAGTGTGGGTGAAGCACCCTGCCCAAGGATGCAGCTATAGGATCTGTGCAGCTTCGAACACTGCACCCATTAGCTCCAAGCGACTGCAGGTCAAACGCTCTACCTGCTCAGCTACAGAGCCCCTTAGCAGGTGGCTATGACAGCACAACTTATTTTATAAGTTCCCAATGGCTGTCTTACACGATTTCCAACCCAGACAAGGTTTCAAGAACTTTGCACACAAGACTGCTCTCCAAGCAAAGCATGCTATTAAGAGATGTCTTCTTCAGAAATTTTCTTTTTGTCGGCAACTCCCATGGGAGTGTGGCTTCCAGGTTGCAATTTTCCTTCATGTATATCAACGTCCTTCTCAGTGCCATTCCCTCAGTGTGGCTTTGCCCAGCTTGTGTCCTCCATTCCTACCTTCTAAGTTCTGTCCATGATCAACAGTTACAAGTAATTTGCATCCAAGTAACCATGTGCGTTGAGAGTACTAGTAGACCCACATTGCCTCCCTATGCAATGTGTTTCAGGCTAATGGCTAGGGTTATTGAAATATTACTTGCTTTCAACCTGTTCTACTGATCTTTGTGACCAATGGCATTACATAGCCTGCAAAGGCTGATGGGCCATATATTCATTATCATCTTCATGCATCCAAGTACAACAAGATTTTAGAGCACTACTCACTTCTGGATGCGAGTCAGCTCCTTGAGGCTGTGTTTCCAGTAGTGGTCCGCCCACACCTCCACATCTGCAATCTGGCGTGTCGACTCGCTCTCCTCCTCAGCTCGCATCTTTTCTGCCTGTAAGCCAACAAGTTTTCATAAAGGCCACAGTTTCTCAGCCAAGATGACAAGGCAAAGGCAGACAGACCCAGCACATAGAGAAGACAGTGGCACGGCTATTACATCAGTCATGTTACAAAAGGACCCACACCTGACAAAGTTTCAACACCACACTTCCCAAATGATGAGTACACACACTTTATAAATCCAACAAGAAGGGCAAAGCCCATACGACTCACATGCTTGACCTTGACCTTTATATGACCTTGACCTTCAGGTGACCTTCAAGGTCAAGGTCTAACAACTAAACCTACCAATGACATCATACACAAAGAAATGCTTTACACATTTTTCCTACCAAAATACATGTGACCTTGACCCAAGGTCAAGGTCATCCAAGGTCATGCAACACAAAGCTGTTAATTCAAGACATAGGAAGCACAATGGTGCTTATTGGCACTTTCTACCATGAGATATAGTCACTTTTAGTGGTTCACTAACCCATTTTGGTCACATTTCATAAGGGTCAAAATGACCTTGACCTTGATGATATGTGACCAAATGTGTCTCATGATGAAAGTATAACATGTGCCCCACCTAATTATGAAGTTTGAAACAGTTATCTTCCATAGTTCAGGGTCAAGGTCACTTCAAAATATGTATACAATCCCACTTTGAAGAGCTGCTGTGACCTTGACCTTGAAGCAAGGTCAACCAAACTGGTATCAAAAGATAGGGCTTGCTTTGACCTATATACCACTTGTAGCTAAGGTCGCCATTCTCAATAACGTGGGAGAAAATTGGGAAAATGTGAAAAATGACTGTTTTTGAGACCACATTTATGGCTCCTGTGACCTTGACCTTGAATCAAGGTCAAGTCACTATGTATGTTTTTTGAGGCCTTGTCATCATACACCATCATGCCACATTTGGTGTTGATAGACTTAATAGTCTCCGAGAAAAATCCAACGTTTAAGTTTTTTACGGACGCCCGGACGCCCGGACGGACGGACGGACGGACGACACGGCTCAGTACATAGACTCACTTTTGCTTCGCATGTGAGTCAAAAACCATGACCGAGTTATCTTAAAACATAAAGGTGTTACTTTTGCATTGCAACTGATCTCCCAAATCTGCTGTACACTTTAGCCCCTGAACACCGGACCACCTGAACGTTTATGTACTGGCACCTGAAGACATACACAGTGATGCCACATTAGATGCACAGTCAGGCACCAGCACCATCTCCGCTCTGTGGCGGAGCAATTCCATCCTGATGCAGGGGTCATGGTCGCATACATGTTTTCATCACACCACAGCCTGCCAACACTGCTCTCACAGGTGCCTCATTTTTACTTCTGTGAGGGGAGAGGCAAAACAGGTAAGATTTTGCCTCACCCCTATAAAAAAGAAAAGAAACAAAACACAAAATGCGCCATGAAAAGTTGGGTCTCCACACAGGTGCTAAAGAGCCATCCATCATTTCAGCTGCATTCCCATTCAGAGCTGCTCTAGCTGAACTACTGCGAACTGTCCCTCGTGTGAATGGTCGAGTTTCTAGCTGGACTACTGCGAACTGTCCCTCGTGTGAATGGTCGAGTTTCTAGCTGGACTACTGCGAACTGTCCCTCGTGTGAATGGTCGAGTTTCTAGCTGGACTACTGTGAACTGTCCCTCATGTGAATGGTCGAGTTTCTAGCTGGACTACTGCGAACTGTCCCTCTTGTGAATGGTCGAGTTTCTAGCTGGAGCGGTGCTTGATGGAATGGAACCTGTAGCTTTTCAGGCCAGTGCACGAACAGGAAATTCAGCTGAAATGTCAGGACTGTTACACTTCTAGAGAGGGCCCTGAGAGAGAGGTTCTTGATTTGGAAAGTCCATTACACCTCTAGTAGAGAACATGGGACAAGAACGTAGTCACGCCTACCTTCTGTTCAAAGCACCTGGCCAGATGCATGATGAGGCCAACGGAGACTCCATGTCTGTCCACCAGCCTCACCGTCTTGATGCCGCGCTGTAGCACCTGCCTCAGTCTGGCAAAGTTGTCCCTGCAATGGCCAGCCAATGCAGTTATTCAAACTGAGCTCTCACTCAAGATCTGCAAACACTTATCCTTCCAATGGACGTACAGCTTATTCAAATTTACTTGTTGTCAATAATACAAGATACAAGATACTTTATTGTCCTCATTATTACAAGGAAATTTGTTTTGTCGGTGGCAAAAATATAATACATACATACAAAAACAGAAACGTACAAGAAGTTCAACATTAATTAACTCAATCACATCGCTCAAGTTATGGAGTCCACACACTAATCAAGGTCATACTTCAAGAATCCTTTCAAAAGAATGTCTTTCTATTTATGAAAACAGGATCCTATTTAGGGGGGTTGCTGCTTTTATTGTCTGGTGTGTTCTTGCAAACTCCATGAAGCCGACATTAACCTCCTGACCAATGAAGACTTCATTTCCTTCTTCATTTATTTCAACAATGCACCAAGCCATTCTCATCCTTGCATCAAATCAATAAAAAATTACAGCTCTTTCATCTTGCCTACACCTCCCTGCACTCACTGCTGTGATGTTACAGATAGTCCATCCTGCCTGCACTCACTGCTGTGTTGTTACAGATATTCCATCCTGCCTACTCCTGCCTGCACTCACTGTACTGTTACAGACATTCCATCCTGCCTACTCCTCTGCACTCACTGCTGTGTTGTTACAGATATTCCATCTTGCCTGCACTCACTGCTGTGTTGTTACAGATATTCCATCCTGCCTACTTCAGCCTGCACTCACTGTGCTGTGTTGTTACAGATATTCCATCCTGCCTACTTCAGCCTGCACTCACTGTGCTGTGTTGTTACAGATATTCCATCCTGCCTACTCCTGCCTGCACTCACTGCTGTGTTGTTACAGATATTCCATCCTGCCTACTTCAGCCTGCACTCACTGTGCTGTGTTGTTACAGATATTCCATCCTGCCTACACCTGTCTGCACTCACTGCTGTGTTGTTACAGATATTCCATCCTGCCTGCACTCACTGTACTGTTACAGACATTCCATCCTGCCTACTCCTGTCTGCACTCACTGCTGTGTTGTTACAGATATTCCATCCTGCCTACTCCTGTCTGCACTCACTCCTGTGTTGTTACAGATATTTCATCCTGCCTACTCCTGTCTGCACTCACTGCTGTGTTGTTACAGATATTCCATCCTGCCTGCACTCACTGTACTGTTACAGACATTCCATCCTGCCTACTCCTGTCTGCACTCACTGCTGTGTTGTTACAGATATTCCATCTTGCCTACTCCTGCCTGCACTCACTGCTGTGTTGTTACAGATATTCCATCTTGCCTACTCCTGCCTGATTCCAGTGCTGTTACAGACATTCCATCCTGCCTACTCCTGTCTGCACTCACTGTGCTGTTACAGATATTCCATCCTGCCTGCACTCACTGTACTGTTACAGACATTCCATCCTGCCTACTCCTCTGCACTCACTGCTGTGTTGTTACAGATATTCCATCCTGCCTACTCCTGCCTGCACTCACTGTGCTGTTACAGATATTCCATCCTGCCTACTCCTGCCTGCACTCACTGTGCTGTGTTACAGATATTCCATCTTGCCTACTCCTGTCTGCACTCACTGCTGTGTTGTTACAGATATTCCATCCTGCCTGCACTCACTGCTGTGTTGTTACAGATATTCCATCCTGCCTACTCCTGCCTGCACTCACTGTGCCGTGTTACAGATATTCCATCCTGCCTACTCCTGCCTGCACTCACTGCTGTGTTGTTACAGATATTCCATCCTGCCTACTCCTGCCTGCACTCACTGTGCTGTGTTACAGATATTCCATCTTGCCTACTCATGTCTGCACTCACTGCTGTGTTGTTACAGATATTCCATCCTGCCTACTCCTGCCTGCACTCACTGCTGTGTTGTTACAGATATTCCATCCTGCCTACTCCTGCCTGCACTCACTGCTGTGTTGTTACAGATATTCCATCCTGCCTGCACTCACTGCTGTGTTCTTACAGATATTCCATCCTGCCTACACTCACTGTACTGTTACAGATATTCCATCTTGCCTACTCCTGCCTGCACTCACTGCTGTGTTGTTACAGATATTCCATCTTGCCTACTCCTGCCTGCACTCATTGCTGTGTTGTTATAGATATTCCATCCTGCCTACTCTTGCCTGCACTCACTGTGCTGTTACATATATTCCATCTTAGCTACTCCTGCCTGCACTCACTGTGCTGTTACATATATTCTATCTTGCCTACTCCTGCCTGCACTCACTGCTGTGCTGTTACAGACATTCCATCTTGCCTACTCCTGCCTGCACTCACTGCTGTGTTGTTACAGATATTCCATCCTGCCTACTCCTACCTGCACTCACTGCTGTGTTGTTACAGATATTCCATCCTGCCTACTCCTGTCTGCACTCACTGTGCTGTGTTGTTACAGATATTCCATCCTGCCTACTCCTGTCTGCACTCACTGTGCTGTGTTGTTACAGATATTCCATTCTGCCTACTCCTGCCTGCACTCACTGTGCTGTGTTGTTACAGATATTCCATCCTGCCTACTCCTGTCTGCACTCACTGTGCTGTGTTGTTACAGATATTCCATTCTGCCTACTCCTGCCTGCACTCACTGTGCTGTGTTGTTACAGATATTCCATCCTGCCTACTCCTGTCTGCACTCACTGCTGTGTTGTTACAGATATTCCATCCCTGCCTACTCTTGCCTGCACTCACTGTGCTGTGTCGTTACAGATATTCCATCCTAAATATCCCTGCCTGCATTCACGGTGCTGTGTCGTTACAGATATTCCATCCTGCCTACTCCTGTCTGCACTCACTGCTGTGTTGTTACAGATATTCCATCCTGCCTACTCCTACCTGCATTCACTGTGCTGTTACAGATATTCCATCTTGCTTACTCCTGCCTGCATTCACTGTGCTGTTACAGATATTCCATCCTGCCTGCACTCACTGTACTGTTACAGACATTCCATCCTGCCTACTCCTCTGCACTCACTGCTGTGTTGTTACAGATATTCCATCCTGCCTACTCCTGCCTGCACTCACTGTGCTGTTACAGATATTCCATCCTGCCTACTCCTGCCTGCACTCACTGTGCTGTGTTACAGATATTCCATCTTGCCTACTCCTGTCTGCACTCACTGCTGTGTTGTTACAGATATTCCATCCTGCCTGCACTCACTGCTGTGTTGTTACAGATATTCCATCCTGCCTACTCCTGCCTGCACTCACTGTGCCGTGTTACAGATATTCCATCCTGCCTACTCCTGCCTGCACTCACTGCTGTGTTGTTACAGATATTCCATCCTGCCTACTCCTGCCTGCACTCACTGTGCTGTGTTACAGATATTCCATCTTGCCTACTCATGTCTGCACTCACTGCTGTGTTGTTACAGATATTCCATCCTGCCTACTCCTGCCTGCACTCACTGCTGTGTTGTTACAGATATTCCATCCTGCCTACTCCTGCCTGCACTCACTGCTGTGTTGTTACAGATATTCCATCCTGCCTGCACTCACTGCTGTGTTCTTACAGATATTCCATCCTGCCTACACTCACTGTACTGTTACAGATATTCCATCTTGCCTACTCCTGCCTGCACTCACTGCTGTGTTGTTACAGATATTCCATCTTGCCTACTCCTGCCTGCACTCATTGCTGTGTTGTTATAGATATTCCATCCTGCCTACTCTTGCCTGCACTCACTGTGCTGTTACATATATTCCATCTTAGCTACTCCTGCCTGCACTCACTGTGCTGTTACATATATTCTATCTTGCCTACTCCTGCCTGCACTCACTGCTGTGCTGTTACAGACATTCCACCTTGCCTACTCCTGCCTGCACTCACTGCTGTGTTGTTACAGATATTCCATCCTGCCTACTCCTACCTGCACTCACTGCTGTGTTGTTACAGATATTCCATCCTGCCTACTCCTGTCTGCACTCACTGTGCTGTGTTGTTACAGATATTCCATCCTGCCTACTCCTGTCTGCACTCACTGTGCTGTGTTGTTACAGATATTCCATTCTGCCTACTCCTGCCTGCACTCACTGTGCTGTGTTGTTACAGATATTCCATCCTGCCTACTCCTGTCTGCACTCACTGCTGTGTTGTTACAGATATTCCATCCCTGCCTACTCTTGCCTGCACTCACTGTGCTGTGTCGTTACAGATATTCCATCCTAAATATCCCTGCCTGCATTCACGGTGCTGTGTCGTTACAGATATTCCATCCTGCCTACTCCTGTCTGCACTCACTGCTGTGTTGTTACAGATATTCCATCCTGCCTACTCCTACCTGCATTCACTGTGCTGTTACAGATATTCCATCTTGCTTACTCCTGCCTGCATTCACTGTGCTGTTACAGATATTCCATCCTGCCTACTCCTGTCTGCACTCACTGTGCCGTGTTGTTGTAGAAGTGGAAAGCTGCCTTCCACCAGTCATCCTGTTCAGGGGTACACAAAGGTCGGCAGAGGGGAAGTGGAAGAAGGAGGGGTTTGTCTCCCTCCCTCTCCATCCCCATACTCCTCTCCTCCTCCAAGGCTGATGCCTGACACCACACAGAGGCATACAGGAATGCCTGTAAGACAGGAAGGAGAGAAATGTGAAATGTTTACCCATCAAGTAGATCATGTGGAAATGAATGGATGGAGTTTTGTGGCCTATCAGACTTTGTAGGCCATGTGAACCATTATTCACAAAATCACTAATGCTAGAGTAAGAGCAAGTGAAGTCACAATTTCTCTAGATATTCACCTCTTACAAATAGCAAAGGGAGATGCAGTAGGTCTATTCTTACTCTCAGCCCACAAAGGGGTGTGTGTGTGTGTGTGTGTGTGTGTGTGTGTGTGTGTGTGTGTGTGTGTGTGTGTGTGTGTGTGAGTGTTCAAGGGTGTGTGTGTGTGTGTGTGTGTGTGTGTGTGTGTGTGTGTGCGTGTGTGTGTTAGTGTGTGTGTGTGTGTGTGTGTTTATTTGAAAATATGCAGCCTTGTATAACAAATCAAACAAGTCACTGAAGCAGTTTTACAGCAAATGCCAAGCAAAGTTGTCAGGAAGCTGAATCAGGCAAGCATTTTTGTAGTGCATCATAATATAAAACAATACAACAACAAAAAAGGAATGAAACTACTGTATGTTTTCTAAACATTATGTTATCTCTGGAATGCATATCAATCCTGAATAATTTCGTGGCTGAAACTTGCTTTTGTCATTTCTGATGCTTTAACCTGGTGCACTGCACCCTTTCCATGCCAGCTTCGTCATTATATAATGCAACTGCCAGTGCCAGGGAATTTCAGTAAAAATTACGTAAAACAACATACTATATCAATAGTACGAAGAAAGATACAAACTGTAACACTTACAGCAATTACTGTAGATAAAGTCATGCAAAATTGCTACTATCATGCCAGCAAATTGCAAGAAGGAACTACTGTATTCACACTAGAATAAAAAGGCTTGTAGGATATTTGCTCTTCAGCTTTCAGGTTATAGCAATTCTATCTACATAATGATGAAAATGAGGAATTCACATGTACACACTTTTCAAAGTCATGCATGATTGCTATGATCAATATCATGCCAGACAAATTCAAAAAGAAACAACTGCAGTAATTACTATGATCTGTGAAGGAAAGAATTGTAATATTTTGTCATGCATGCATCAAAATGAAAAGTCAGTTCAAGTGAGCAGTCCAATATTTCAGCTTGAAGCATGAAGCAGGGTAGAATCCAAGCTAATCAGGACAGTCTGGCCACAAGCTGTAGTCAACAGGCTGAAAGTTCGCAGTGCTGACTTTGATCCCGGCATGTCTTGAAAACTCAGGAATTTGAGGTGACTCACGATTTGGGGTAAGGAAATCTCCCTCAAAATGGGATTGTCTAGGCTGAGGACTGCAGATTACTACCCTCCCACGACGCTGTCCTTAACCACAGCACGTGCGTGAAGAGTTTGACCACGCCTCCGTGGTGGTTGATGAGAAGATGCAGGGGTCGATACCGGACGAGAGGAGGGATAAGGCGATCCTCGATCACGGGGAGATGATGGATCATCGTCCAAACTCATTTCAGAGTCAAAAGCAGCAGCAGAAAGGCCAGACGCTGCCACTGCAGGTTGTTCCACAATCTCAGATTCATCACTCGAGTCTCCAAACTCCACGAACCCTCGTCAAATGCAAAGTTCGAGATCATCATCGTCACTGACCTGATGAAAGAAATCTGTTGACTCTAAATCGCTTTCTAACTCTTCCTCTGCTTCACCAGCCTCTGCTAACCGAGCAGGCGATACTTGACCATGCTTCACGCCTTTGCTTGTAGACGGTGTAAGCACTGCCATTGTTTACAACTGCGCACGATAACTGCGCACTTGCTTGAAGAGGGGTGACCTCAGTTTGACGCTCCCCTCAGCCGAAATACACTCTGCTGCTATGATCAGACTGTAACATATCCTAGCGTTTGAATAGGGTAAGCGTTCCTGTTCGTTTCTTCATCAAAAGCTGAACAAAGGGGTATCTACAAATATCGGAATCTCGGTGGCCGAATAATCAGTCATAAGGGCACTATAGAGGGCGTAATTGCGTGACCGAATATTCTGTCATAAGGGCACGGAAAGGGTTAAAGGGATGTGCAGCTTTTAACCCTTTCCGACCGGATGCGACGCGCAGGTTACATCTCCCTTTCAGACCGGATGCAACGCGGGCGTCGCACTTGACGGTGGTGTGCCTCCAACGCATAGACTAAAATAGCTATTGATATCACATGATTACTGCTAGATATGCTGATAGCAGAATCAAAATGCCTCCATTCAGCGTTTACAGAATGAAAATCAAGCTAGTAGGAGTGGAGAAATACATTTTTATCTGTTAGGTTTTGAAAAAAAGTTTATTTGTCGCCGAAAACCTGTGTGGCATTTGATAGTACTCCACTCTGATCGCTGTTCTAAAAATAGTCATTGATATCACATGACAGACGCTAGGCATGCTGGAAAGCTTAGTGTATCCACTTTCTTTCAGCACTTACAGATCAAAAATCGAGCAAGTAGGAGCTGAAATATGATTTTTTTTCACTTGTGTTTTGAAAAATGAAATCGAGTTGTTGGTCGAACATCGGTATTAAATTTGGTGGAGCATACTTCCATCGCATTTCCTAAAATTAGTCACGGATATGACGTGGCAGATACTAAGCATTCCGGGTAGCCAAATAAACACACTTCCTTCCCACTTTTACGGAGTGAAAATCGAGTGATTACAAGCGGAGAAACGATCGTTTTTGTGGAGAGATCTGATCTCATGCAACATGGCTGACGATCCTGCAGCGATCCGTGAAGGGAGTGATATCGAAGCTGATTCATATGAGGAGTTCAAAGCACTTTCGGGAGACTACTGTAGCGATCGTTTGGGTGCAGAACAGTCACAGGAGTGGTTTGAGTTTCTGGAGGAATAGGATGTCGAAGAGGAGTTCGAAGGATTCCAGGGAGAGTGGAAGTATGAGAACTCTCGACCATGCCTCCGCCATGATTTTCGTCGCGTCGAAACCAGCCTCACTCGATTTTGAAGGTACCCTGATATTTTGCATACTTTAAGCTTTCAAACAGTGTTTGAATCTTGTCGATATGTTGAATATAAGTTGAGTTATATACTTTTTTGTTGGCAATATCTTTCAAATGCAGAAAGGACAAATTTCTTAGATTTTACATATGTGTACATTATCTGTCATAATATTTTGCCAACTGCTCTGATTCTTTTGAAATTTTAATTGCAAATATAAAAATGAATCATCTTCAAGACTATGTAAAGTTTTTACTGTTTTAATGAGAATAAGTTGAGTTGAAGTGTATTTTGGAGCCAAAAAATTATGTGTTCTTGAAAAATGTTCACTTTTGTCACCTTTCCAATTTTTTACAGGAAATTTGTGTATTCTAGGAGCTGCAGTCATGATGTAGTGGAGTAGATTATTTATTTACCTTTCTAGCCGTTTTTAGATCTTGTTTCTAGGATGTGTGGAAGAGAAGAAATAATTTTTTGAATAAAGGATGTCGACTTCTTTTTTTCTCCGGAAAAACCCTCAGGTTTTTGGGAGGCTTTTTCATCACGCACTGTAGGTCGTAATGGTCTAAAAAACAGTAAAGAAAGGACACGCTGTGAAAATGTCACCGACACATTCAGCAGCAGCCAGTGAAATATTTGAGAGGAAGATGGTCTTCTACTTCTCAATGTCCAGAAGCATGCTCCCCAGAGTGCGAGGATTCATATTGACAGCTGTCAAACACGCTCCGGGCTCAGCATTCATGATGATTAATAATGCATTGGCATTCATGGCAAGTGATATAGCATGGACAGATTCAGGTCTTCAAAAAGCTTTGGGCTTTGCAGGTGCTTGTCACCAGAGATTCTCAATGAAAGCTCCGACTGCTTCTGACAGGCATCACTACCCTCCTGGCAACGCAGCTCAGGCGACGGCATAAGGCTCAAAGCTACTACTAATCTAGACTGTGGAGGAACATAATGCTTCAGCTTTGATAAGTAAGGATCATGCTCACCTCCGTGTCCAGCTGACAAAGAGACTCAGCAGACCCATCATCCAGGTTCCTTGTACTGAACTGCAGCTTCTCAAACAGCTGGAATCCATCTGCAACACAGCATGGCAAGTCTGGTCACTGAAGTGTTCTCAAACGCCCAGCAACCAGGAGTAGTCAAAGAAGTGAATGATAAAACTAGACTCCTGGCACAGCTACAGGGATCAACATGACCAAGTTCTTAACTGTTAGGCTGAACTTGCTGAGCAAAAAATCCATCTTTTCCTTTTAACTTGCCTTCCAAACTGCTGGACCTTCATGGATGATGCTTCAACACTATGCTCTTACACTTGTGAAAAAAGCATATTTGGTTTATCTGAAGAACAGAAAATCATATCTACAAGGCATGATCAGCTTATGATGGTTTCAGGAGGGAGTCAAATTAATTGAACCGGGCAGATTGGGCGGAGCTTTGCAGAGCAGTGAAATAGAGTGGTGGAATACAGCTTTAGAACACAAAGTTGAAGAACACATAGATGTGTAAGACCCCTTAGAGCAAAGAGCTTGGAACACATGTAGATCAAACAGTGGAAGAGTGTAGAACACAGAGCGTGGAACACACAACTGTGAAACAAAGAGTGTATGACAGAGTAGAACACAGAACAGAGCTACTCACATGGCGGCTGCTCAGTGTACTTGCTGGAGTAGCGGTGCAGTGCCAGCCACACCAGAGAGGACAGCTGGTCGGGATACAGCTGGTAGCTCACTACAACAGCAGCACTTCAAATGCACAGCAACCTTGGCATGCCAGTTGTATAGGTCGACTACTAACATAATTCTCAAGTTGCACGTTTGCTCAGAGTAAAAAAATATTTAAAAATTTACTCAATGGTGTACACAACACCCATGACTCAATCATTCCAATTAGAATGACTGCAATTGATTTCAATAATAATATTTTACCTTTGAAAAAAAAAACTTTTTAATGTTATGAGGTAATGAGATTTGTGATAGCTGTGATACTTGTTATCTGGATTAGTTTATCATTTAATTGAAAAACTTTTAAAGTTTTTTTCCCCATAACACCATATTTTTTAATCTGTATATATATAAGTGAGCTGTGTGTGTGTGTGTGTGTGTGTGTGTGTGTGTGTGTGTGTGTGTGTGACACTTATACGTTTCCACAGTTTTATTCCGATCAACTTGAAACTTGGTATGGGGTTAGGTGTGGACCGGGGTCAGGTCAACGTGGGATTAAAAAAATGGTGTTGCCATGGTAACCGGAAGTGGGCACAAACAAGATGGCCGCCAAAAACTCAAAGTGCTCCGATTTGACCGAAATTTGGTGTGTGGGTTGGTAAAGTTGAATGATGAAGATCTGTGAGCAAATTTTTTGGTTACCGTGGTTACGTCACGAGAAAAACAAAATGGCGGCAGAGTAAACAATGGACGACTGTGTCGAAGGCGACGAAGCCGCCTGAGACACAGGAGTTCCCATCGACTTAAAACTTGGTATGGGGTTAGGTGTGGGCCGGGGTCAGGTCATGGTGGGGTTAAAAAAAAGGTGTCGCCATGGTAACCGGAAGTGGGCACAAACAAGATGGCCGCCGAAAACTCAAAGTTCTCCGATTTGACCGAAATTTGGTGTGTAGGTAGGTGAAACTTGGTGTGGGGTTAGGTGTTGGGTGGGGTCAGGTCATGGTGGGGTTAAGGGGGGACATGGCGTACAAAAACGGATTAACAGAAAATAAATCATAACTCAGCAAATATGAAAGCTATGCTAATGAAATTTTATACAGAATACAAACACACTGGAAGGTATATTCAAACAAAATTTTATTGCTGAAGACTTAGTTGTTCATGTGTTGTAGCAAAATGACTGAAAAATAAACATACCAATTTTCTCCCCTCCGTCAAATTTTAATGAATAACCTTTTTATGATCAGCAATTATTGTAAACAAAGAAGAAGGTCTATATTACTCAATAAGATATAATAAGTGGATTACTAACACTTATTAAAAAAATTTAATCATGTTATGCCGGGAGCACTTTTTTTGGTTACTTGTTCTAAATTCCACTAAAATTATTTATAAGTGTTAGTAAACAACTTATTATATCTTATTGAGTAATATAGACCTTCTTCTTTGTTTACAATCATTGCTGATCATAAAAAGGTTATTCATTAAAATTTGACAGAGGGGAGAAAATTGGTATGTTTATTTTTCAGTCATTTTGCTATAACACATGAACAACTTAGTCTTCAGCAATAAAATTTTGTTTGAATATACCTTCTAGTGTGTTAGTATTCTGTATAAAATTTCATTAGCATAGCTTTCATATTTGCTGAGTTATGATTTATTTTCCAATAATCTGTTTTTGTACGCCATGTCCCCCCTTAAAAAGATGGAGTTGCCATGGTAACTGGAAGTGGGCACAAACAAGATGGCCGCCGAAAACTCAAAGTGCTCCGATTTGACCCAAATTTGGTGTGTGGGTAGGTACAGTGGAATGATGAAGATCTGTGAACAAATTGTTTCGTTACCATGGTTACGTGACAAGAAAAACAACATGGCAGCTGAAGAATTTGGACAACTGTGTTGAAGGCGGCGAAGCTGCCTGAGACACAGGAGTTCCCATCAACTTAAAACTTGGTATGGGGTTAGGCGTGCCCCGTGGTCAGCTCATGGTGGGGTTAAAAAAATGGTGTCGCCATGGTAACCGGAAGTGGGCACAAACAAGATGGCCACCAAAAACTCAAAGTGCTCTGGTTTGACCGAAATTTGGAGTGTGGGTAGGTAAGGTCAGATGATAAAGATCTGTGAAAAGATTTTTGGTTATCATGGTTACCTGACGAGAAAAACAAAAAGGTGTCTGAAGAATTTGGACGACTGTGTCGAAGGCGGCGAAGCCGTCTGAGACACAGGAGTTCCCATCGACTTAAAACTTGGTATGGGGTTAGGTGTGGGCCGGGGTCAGGTCATGGTGGGATTAAAAAATGGTGTTGCCAGGGAAACCGGAAGTGGGCACAAACAAGATGGCCGCCGAACTCAAAGTGCTCCGATTTGACCGAAATTTGGTGTGTGGGTAGGTAAAGTCGAATGATGAAGATCTGTTAAAAACGTTTCTGGTTGTCATGATTACGTAATGAGAAAAACAAAATGGCGGCTGAAGAATTTGGACGACTGTGTCGAAGGCGGCGAAGCCGCCTCAGACACAGGAGTTCCCATCAACTTAAAACTTGGTATGGGGTTAGGTGTGGGCCGGGGTCAGGTCATGGTGGGATTAAAAAAATGGTGTTGCCATGGTAACCGGAAGTGAGCACAAAGAAAATGGCCGCCGGAAACTCTAAGATTTGACCGAAATTTGGTGTGTGGGTAGGTAAAGTCAAATGATGAAGATCTGTGAACGAATTTTTTTTGGTTATAATAGTTACGTAATGAGCAAAACAAAATGACGACTGAAAAATTTGGCTTTGTATGTGGCTTTGGCGCTTTGCACAGTGCCTAGGCGCGAAGCGGCTAGTAACTTCATAAACTCATCATAAAATGTGGTGCTCAATTATAAATTGCACATTCATCAAAACACAACTGCCCACACAAAAACTGTCAACCATCTGAGCTTCTCCATCATCATCATCATCATCATCATCATCATCATCATCATCATCATCATCATCATCATCATCATCATCATCATCATCATCACCATCATAATCAGAATTCCATTCTTTCCTGCATTGCAAACCGATTCCTCCAACGGTGCTCAGACCAGACAGGGCCTTGCCAAAAGACCAGCACCCACCTTGGTCATAGGCCTCAAGCTGCAGGCAGGAGGGGACAGCCAGGACAGTGTTGGGGATGTTGGCGCTGCACAGTAGAAAGGAGGCGTCCTGCTTGTTGGCCGCCTCACGAGTGGAGAAGAGTGTGCGGTAGAGACGCTGCACACCCTCCCCCTGGCACACCTGCAGTCGCAGACTGTGCACCCACGCACTGGCTTCTCCTTGGCACAGACTGGCCAGGATGTGACCTGCAGGAAGAGGGGGCCACACCAAAAATTCAAGTGGATGCTTCCTGGATATGGCAATCAAGAAAAAATTCAAGTGGATGCTTCCTGGATACGACAATCAAGAAAACAATAAATTAACCAATAAATGAACAACTGCAAAAATGCACACCCTTTCCTTTCTTCTATCCATCTTTCATTCATTAGTCAGTCGCTCCATGAAAACACATTGCTTAGCATTCAAAAATACAGAAACTTTAATGATACAGTAGTTATACTCGGCACAATTCATACCATCCTTACCACTGCTTTTTACTTGGTGACAGCATGACATCCATAACACACCTGCAATTTATCATTGCGGACACTGCCAAGTTTTTCCAAATATCAATAGAGCATTCACACATATACATACATGTGTCACCTCAAAAACAGAGACTTAACACTAAAACTCATGTGATGGACCCTCTCATAAAAATACCCATTCAAGCCAAACAAGCAAAACTTTATTCAGGCAAAAACATACAATCTTTGACCTAGCATTCATCATGCAATACAAACCTATCCAAACACTCGACATATAAGAGCATACTAGCACACAATATCCACCTGCTTTTGCCATTTAAAGCATCCTGTACACCTCTCAGCAGACACTTAACATTTTGCATCTTGCATCAGTCTCACATTATTAAACACTATCAAACACACAATCCACCCTTAGCACAGGGGAACATCATCGATCAGTAAGCACACTCTACATCACAAATCATATAGTTTGTAAACAATCAAAAACAACCCACTCCACACAGGTGAACATCACCACAGCAGCAATGAGACTGTGGCAGCAAGCAAGTTGCTTCTGTTTCCATAAGTTCCTTGCAGTATACTAGGCAAAAAGATACAGAGATACAGCAAGATAGCACACCCACCTGTCTGGCTGAGACGGAAGTGGCTGAACTTTCGCAGGTAATCCCTGTTGCGGACATGCTCAGGCTTGGCACAGACAATCCACTCAGAGCGAGCACTGAGTGGTGGGATGTGCTGGCACAGTAGACACAGCACACCTGCCATAGGGGACACCTCAGACCAGGGGAGGGAGCCCTGCACAGAGAGCGACAGTGCACAGTGGACATTACACACCAGTGATAGCGGACACCTCAGACCAGGGGTGGGAGCCCTGCACAGAGAGCGACAGTGCACAGTGGACATTACACACCAGTGATAGCGGACACCTCAGACCAGGGGTGGGAGCCCTGCACAGAGAGCGACAGTGCACAGTAGACATTACACACCAGTGATAGCGGACACCTCAGACCAGGGGTGGGAGCCCTGCACAGAGAGACAGTGCACAGTGGACATTACACACCAGTGATAGCGGACACCTCAGACCAGGGGTGGGAGCCCTGCACAGAGAGCGACAGTGCACAGTAGACATTACACACCAGTGATAGTGGACACATCTGACAGAAACTGAGAAAGTAACGCTGCCCCATGAGTAAAACACACATGGGTAAATCTGAAAGGAGAGCAGACCAACATGCAAACATATACTTGGGGCATGTTTGTTTGGCTCAAAATCTCGAGAGAATTGCGAAGGCTAGGCGTTGCCTACGTTCCTTGCTCATAAGGACGCACTCGCCATGAAGGCGGGAGGCCGAGGGAAGTCCGAAGCTCCCTCGATCCTTCCCGCTGCAGTGACCCGGATGAGTCAAAATGGCGGAGACAATGCGAGTTATGCTGGTGTTCGCAGAGAACAGTGCCTGTAATGACGGAGAGATTGGAGTAAAGTGAACTGGGACTACGAGGACTTGTAGTGCTGTGAACTGTGACAGAAAGGACTATGAATGGTGTGAACTATGTCTGTAACAACAAGGAGTAACATGTGAGAGTGTGTGTGTGTGTGTGTGGGGGGGGGGGGTGCATGCGTTATGCGATGATGATCGTGTATGTGTTATGTGTGCTGTGCGAGTGTGGTTGTTGATGTGCATGCAGGATGATGAACATGATGGGGGGGGGGGGGGGGGGGGGTGTTATTGTACATGTGTTATGGATGAAGATCGGGTATGTGTTATTGCGTGACGATGATTGTTTGATGTGCATGCTTGTGTCTTTGTTCCTTCTGTGATTACTTGTTTTGGTGTAAAATGTTTCTCTATTAAATTGAATTGCCTCTGATGGACTCCATAACTTGAATGATATGATTGAGTTAATTAATGTTGAACTGTTTTTGTTTTTGTATGTATGTATTATGTTTTTGCCACCGACAAAACGAATTTCCTTGTGATCAATGAGGACAATAAAGTATCTTGTTGTTGTTGTTGTTGTTGTTGTTGTTGTTAATGTGCCTCTCAGGGTTCAAGAATGGAAAAGTGTACGTACACGAAAAAACTTGCTGTTCGAGTGTTCATTTGTATATTTTGAGGAGTAACTGTATTGGGCATTTCTGGACATGCACTGCCGAAAATTGTTTTATCACTTGCAGTATACCTACGCTCTATGAATTATGTCCCTTCACCGTATACATGAATTATGTCCCTTGAATTGATGGAAATGAATCGAGGCCTCACATTTTCAACAAAATGGTCTACAGTTGAACACGGGTTGTTTTTTGTCATTGAAAAAGTTCCCGTGCCATTTGATATGACACCATGGTGTGTTCTATGAAGTGAAAAACTGATGTGATATCTGAATCGTCAGTTATTTCGTCTATCGACAACTTATTCACCGACTCGGGCGCCAGGGCGTAGCCATGTTTTTCCGCCTTGCGAGATGATTGGTCGTTTTTCTAGCTGTAGGAGTGTCTCACTCACCCTCGACTAGGCATTCAGGGAGAATCGCAAGATTTGTGGCCAAACAAACGCGCCCATACACATAAATGTATACGAGAACACAGCATGTGTAAATATGATCAAACAAGTAATCAACATGTATCACCATCATGGACTTCCTGTATCCTCATTTCCAGCTACATGCATACATCAATCAATACATTACATTAACTTATCCTTTCCATGCTAAATTACTTAACCCTCTACCATTCTCTGATATTTCCCTTTTTTTGCTCAGCTCACAAGTTGCTGATGAAAATCCATTGTTGGTTTTTAGGCTTGTGTTTTTACCTTTTATTATTTTTATGCAAGATTGGAAAAAAAGTGGGTCTTTCATTTCATCATTCCATATGGAACAAAATTAGAGGGGAAGAATGGAAGAGAGTTTAGGTATGAGGCCAGCAGGATGAGCAGTCATGGCCACAGCAGAGCAAGAAAAGACAGAAAGACAAGCAAACCTTCTGGGCCATCTTGAACAGCAAGGTGGCTGCAAGGAAGTAGAACTGGGCGGTGAACTCCTGCAAAGCAGGGCTCCATTCTGGGTTGGTCACGCCAGCAGCCAGCTCTAAGGCCTGCAGCAGGCACTGGTCCAGCCTGCAAACAGAGGACCACACTAGAGGTCAGCTGGAGTCAAGGCCATGGCTGGCTGGTTGGAGTTTTATGGCCTTTGAAGGCAATTTACAGCCATTCATCACACGCAAAATCATCAGATCTGGTTAGAATAAGAGCAAGTCAAGTCACGATTTCCCTAGTTATGTGTCTTCTTATGAATCATGTTGAGACATGGTGGGTCAATTCTTAACCCCAACCTGCAGAGGAAAAGTCAAGGCCGAACACTGACTGATCGTGAAGGTGAAGGTATTAGTTTTGTATGTTCATTAATCACTCACATGTGGGACTCGAACTACTTTGTGCTTAGTTTCCCCTGATCACCAGGCAACTTGATCAGGGCACCCTCCCCAAAAGTTGTGGTTAAAGTAATGTGGCCCCCTCAAAAACAGGGCAGGTAGTTGGGCTTATTTTAAGGCCAGATTGACACCACATACATTCGTGTGTGCATCTTCACTCCCTGGGGAATACTCCAACCTACAGTTGGTTCCCAGCCCCATTGCAGGGCTGTTACTATTACAGTGTGCCCCGACTGCCCTCAAAGGCACCTGGTTTTGTTTCTGAATGGGGAGGCAATGAGTTATGCACCTTAGCAATGATACAATTCTGGGATCCGCAAAGCTCTGGAAGCAGCTGCTGCTCGCTGCACTTGACAGCAGGCAAAGGCCTTACCACCGGTCTAGCAACCACCTGTTAGCCAAGTAGAGGTCATGAACTTGAGGACAGTTTAGCTCTGAGTGAGCATCTGTAATCAAGGGCAAAAAACAACTGCAAACAGTTCAGCACCTGAAGGTCAGGTGGAATTGGGGTCATGAACTCTAGGGCACTCCAGCATCTAGTGGACAACTGAGGTCAAGGCCATGAAAATTACAGCTAGTCCAGGCTCCAAAGGTCAGCTTTGTGGAGAGGTTGAATTCATCCTAAAGTCTGCATCGTCATGAGGTCATGCTGGTCAAAGTTATGAACTCGTGCAAACTTCTCTTGTCAAAAATCTTGTCTCTCTTTGTCATCATATTGCAGAACACACTGGCATTACTAGGAAGTAAACCACAAAAGCACATTTTGTTTGTGTCTACATTTTCTTCACGGTATAAATCACAATGATCAGGGTCATTGTCAGCAATCTATCTCCCTGAAACCATTAGATTGTTTCAGCCCAACACATAGGCTGAGATTACTCTCCACAACTGACAGATTGCCAGGTGCTGGAACATTCATGGTGGGTGTAGCAGTAATGAATGAACGAATGAATGAATGAATGAACGAACAAATGAATGAATGAATGAATGATGGATGAATGAATGAATGAATGAGTGAATGAATGAACGAACAAATGAACGAACAAATGAACGAACAAATGAATGAATGAATGATGGATGAATTGATGAGTAGTTGAGACTTTACAATCTATGTGCCTCTGTAGGATGCAAAGTCATCAACTACCCAAGTCACGGAGCAAGTCAAGCCACACATTTCCTTGATCATTCACCTTGCAGAAATCTTTAAGGGACACATGGTGAATCTATCCTTACCCCGACCCACAGGGGAGAGAGTACTCACAGGAGAAGGCTATCTCGGCACTGGTGGACATCATGGTGGGCAAGCCGCAGGTAGCACCACGTGGACAGTGCCGCCAGTTTCTCCAGGTAAAACTCCATCTGTCCCTGGCACCCATTCTCTGCCTCATATGCCTGCAACCCCACAATGCAACCTGTGTTATACCATTGCTTCTGTTCTGACACAGCAAAGGCAGCCAACTTTCTCAGTTTATAATCAAACAGGAGTAAGCACATGGCACAGAAACACAGTCAGGACGAAAAGCAGAGAAATTGAAAAATAAGACAAATACACAGAAAGATCAACTCACCAACAGGTAGAAAGAACGTGACAAGAATGAAAGGAAACTGAGAAGAAAACAAATCATAATCAGTGCACGCTCACACACACCCTCAGATGTACAAGACATATATGCACAAGCATGCAAATAATTATGCAAACACTCACTTGTAAACACACACACACACACTTACATGCATGCACACTCACATGAACTCATCCATACACACACACACACACACACACACACACACACACACACACACATACACACACTCACTCACACACACACACACACTCACACACACACACACTCACAGACACACATGCACACACACACACACCCAGACACACACACACACACACTCACACAGACACACACACACAAACACACACGCACAGACACACAAACACCCAGACACACACACACCCAGACACACACACACACACAGACACACACACACAGACACACACAGGTAGCTAAGAAAGTACCTGCAGGACGTTGACGAGGACATCATACCACTCCAAGCTGGTGGTGAAGGCCTTGCTTCGCTCTATCTTCATCCCAGTGCTGTACGCCTCGGACAGCCGCCCCGAGTTCAAGTACAGCTGCTCCAGCTTGATCCTCAGTGACACATCCATTGGTCTCCGTACCTAGAGTGCATCCAGCGTTATCAGGCATCCATAAATGCTTACCACTCATCTATGCAAGAGCACACAGATGCACATATATACTTGCACTAGTTCACAAACATACACACAGACATGGTGGTCTGTTGATTAAACGAAAAATAGTGCTGTAAGTCAGATTGCAGTGAGCCATTCTCCCATGCAAGGTCAAAGGCAAGGAAACATTATCTTAATGCTTTCAGGGTCCTTCGTGATCTTCGCAGTCACATGCCTACAAACACACGCATTCACACACACACACACACACACACACACACAGCACACACACACACGGAGCACACACACAAACACAGAGAAAAGGGCTTGCTAGTTCCTGCTTGTAAAGTCACTATCATGGCACAAAGATTCAACCCTTAATGGCAAAGTCACAATGCTCAACTCCAACCAAAAGAATAGATGGAGCAGTGACACTTCAAGGAGCTGCCGACATCAACTGGCAGACAGTGACTGCTCATCGATTATGCAGCGTTGATACCAAAGACAGCTGATGCCACTCACC
>JAWQFJ010002821.1:130000-190000 GCA_034096865.1 Theodoxus fluviatilis
AGGAGAACAGTTACATGGAGTCTACAGGAAATTTGACAAGATATACTAAAGTAAAGAGTTATATAAACTCGGAGCGTAATAGAAAATCATGAAGCCTGAAATTGTGAAGTGCATGTGAAATAGAGCTTTAATTGGGACTAACAGATGAGTAATGTCCACTTTTCACACTTAACACATGGGTAGATGAATGATGGAGCATGAACTTTTCCATCCCTGCATTTTTTGTACTGGGGACTGACTCACTGCACAAACACACTACAAACTGGAAACTAAGTTCAGTTTCATTTTTATTTTAGCATGTGTAGTGCTGCTGGATGAATGTATGAATAAATGAAACAAGTTTTAGCCATGATGGACAGTTTTAGTAGGACTTATGCATGACTAAAAGTTGTTTTTGCCATTTCTCAAAATGTGTTTTTTCCATAGAGTTCAAATCAATTAATTACTAAAACTCATCACAGGATGATAATGATGACTTGTAATTTAGCAGGTTTGTTACATGTATAATAATTTATGAACATACAAGCATTTTTTGCTGTGAACTGATTATTTGGCCAGATATGATTTTTTTTCTTTGATGTTGAACCTACTAAAGTTATAGATCTGCAATTCAGATATTGATGTGATATGCTCATTGTTTACTGAAATGTTTTCACCAGGAGCAGCAGGTAAAAAGATTGAAGGATTGATCAAGCTGCCCAGTGCAAAGTGGCTTGAGACCCAGACATGGGCGATGAGTCACTGTATAAAGCCACACCTTTACCTTTCACCTTATTTACCCTAGTGTATACATGTAGTTTCCTTTTTTACTCATTGCACTTTCATAGAATTTGATTTATTCTTTAATCTTATGGGTTATGCCCCATATCATGTGTCTCTATTTCAATGTGTCTTCCTTTTAACCAATGGCCAAGAACTGTGTCTAACCTTGTGTGTGTTATGGGCAGCATAGACTGCCACAGTGGAAACATCAAGGTGACTCCACCGACAATGCAGCATTTTGCATTCATAGCTGGCACTCACACAAAGAAAAGAAGACAGCCACACAGAATCATGACACATTCATTTTTCTTCCACATGAAGAACTGCTTCAGCACTTTCACAGTTTCACAGAGGCAAGGTACACATGTTGTGAGACACCATGCCAATCCGAGTGCCTACCTGACCATCCCTCACAGTATAGGAACAAGTGTCGGCCGAACACCTCACTTGAATGATAGAATTAATTTGCACAAGGAGTGGCATTTGCCCACATAAAAAAATTTAATGTAATCATGCTCTCATTACCTTTGTGCAACTTCATACTCTTTCACATCAAAGTAGAGCCGAGCAATAGTGTATCCCTTGGAATTTCTCTGGAAAAAAAGATAACAGTTTCATGTCATTTATTAAACTTTGCTTGCAGATTGACATCATTCAAACAAACAAGCCCAAAAGCAAATCCACAAGGCTGCTTCTGATCTATTCTGTTCAAGGTGCATACTCATGTTAATGCACAAACTGTTAGACTCTTAACTGCTATCTTGCAAGACCCTTCTTCATCCCTCAATGCCAGCCCTACATGCTGCCTGCTACCAACTGACGTGAAAGTGCTGGAAATGTGCTACAGCATTGTTGTGGTTTCCAACTTTTAACGCCAGTCTCCTTGACAAGACAGCTGCTTAGTTACGTGAAGTCAGGGCATTGCTTTTATGTATCTGATAACATCACCTTATGATGCTTCGGGATGATCAAGTTAGTTTTTATTAATGGTAGAAGATTCTGGAAAGCCTGTCAGTTTCTTCATCTTCCTCCCCTCACTGTTCTCTTTGTACTAGCTTGCCTAAGCCCCCTACCACCCTCCTGTCTCTCCTCCCCCTCTCCCCAGTTTCATGGTAAAGCGGTGACGCTGTACATCAGTTTGTCGAATGCCTGAAGTGAATGTCTGACTCCTATGTTATTAATATTAAGTTTATTAAGTTACCTTTGAGGTGATTGACTGTTATTGTATTGTAATGGTTGTGTATGTATGCACCTTGAGCATGTCTTAACTCATGGTAAGGTGCTATATAAATCCACACATTATTATTATTATTATTATTATTATTATTATTATATAAGCATGCGAGCACGATGCAACAAGGAAGGTGAGAGAGCAAGAAGGTAGGTGAAAGTGAGCAAGAGTGCTATAAGTCCTTTAATCGAAGTGAGTCCTTGATGGGTTTTGTGCCCTGAAGTGTACTTTTAAAATGTGTTCAGCATTGAACATGTATACAGTATCATTATGCTTGCTGGTAATTCATATGATAAAACTGTCAACAGTTATCAAGCCATTGTGTGCTTTGATTCTAAAATAAATCAGGAAAATTTGGTTAACTGAAGCATGTCAATAAAAGCAAGACATACTGGGCGTTGCAATAAACACATGCTGACATTCTGCATTGAGGAAATGATAATTTATTCAAACCCTCTTCAAACTAGCTGATGGAGGACGACTTTACATATTTACGTCAGCATATTCGACACTTCTGTGACCCCTTCTCTCTCGAATCAGATCCTTGACCCACCTGCAAATTATGATACTTTCGTTCGAGAAACTGAGCTGCCAAGTCTGATGGAACACCCAATTTTCAACACTCATCCGCTGTCATCACCTCTGCATCTTTTCTACATACAATTTCTATCACGTGCGCTTAGTTTAACTTAAGGCGGGAATATATATTTTCCTATGCAACAATAACCATCTGAATCATCTACTTGATCGTTTCGGAGAATTGACGCCCTTCAATATCGAAAATGAAATGAGTGTTATCATTCTAACGAACTTGGGCGAGCTAGTCCGACGACTACCACGTCGCCACTGAGTGCGAAGTAAATACATTTTCATAATAAACATCGTAGAAACGTATGTACAAAGAAAGAAAGTAAGGGGGGAAAAGGAGCAACTGTGAATAGCTTGTTGCGGCGCTAGGTATGATCTTCGTGAGTCAACAACGAGAAAGTTCTACTAGTTCTAGTTCTACTTCTAGTCTTCACCTTTCCAGATAAGATATGGTGAATCAAAAGAACATTCAACAAAACAAAAGTATCACTCATTTCAGTTAAAATTGGGAGGAAAATGGATACACATATGACGGCAGACAAGCATTCCTTTCGTCGATTCTGCACAAATTAAAGAAGACAAAACAAAGGGGCACTCAGTCAGCTTTATAAATCGAAAGAGCTTCGCCCAACGCCGCAACGGCAGAAGCAGACAGGTGTTTCCAATATCCAGCCACTCACCTCCTTTTCATCTTTGAGTTTCCCAACCAGGGCCGACACATGTCTGTCAACGTCAGCTCTTGTTCTGAACATCATCACAACAGACTTTGAGACAAACTACAAACCGGCGTATTTTTCAAAACGACGGTCATTCATATCACGATTTGCGCCACACGAGTGCGCGAAAACAGGGTCGTTTAAATTACGACATCAAAAAATTATTTCAATCTTTAGCATTTATTTAGCTTTAAGAATACAGTAATAATTCTCGATTAACTTGATGACACATATGATGTGCATCGTTATTGCAACATGTTTTGATGTCGTTAAAACAATTGACGTCATAAACTTCAACGCGATTGGTAGAATTTCTGAGGGGATGGGACATGGGGGATCTTTTGTACACAGTTCGGTCATCCCCGTAAATTTTTCCCTTGTTCTTTCGGCTTTGCGATGTTGCACTGTTGAAGGCAACTGCTTATTCGTTGATTTCTGGGTTTACTTGGCACTGCAATTTTGTGATGATTGGAAATAGTGAGTAGCAGCAATACCGAGAAAGCGATACACTAACCAATCGGCTGCTTGTATTGTCGACATAGGACTTCCTGTCGTGATTTTGCGGATGACTACCTTGGACTACTTATCCAGATACCGATATTCCTCACGTTCTGCGGCTGCTGCTGCGGGTATCCGTTGACCCTGCCTGGCCATTGTAGACCATTACAGAGGTGGAATACGAACTGCGTACATTTCTACGACAAGAAAGCATTTGGCTGAGCAGTACATGTTCGTCGTTAGTGTGATGGTCACTCATGCTCTGAATCTGATGAGGACTGCTGTGCATTGACAAGTCAACTGTCTTCCTGATGTAATGACCGCGATAGTGGTGTTGTTGACCAGAGGAGGCTGCTCGCTCCCGAGATACTCACTCTAGTTCTTTTTGCTTAGAGCACCGCCGTATAGTTTGACCATCATGGAGGTCGACCCCCCAGCTGGCCCGAGCGGAGTGATGGGTAGTGGATCTCTGAAGAGATCGAACAGTGCACCAATGATCAATGCACTACCTTTGTCCACTCCAACCCATCCAGATGAAAAGTAAGCAAACTCTCATGTTGAATGTCTTCCCAATGCCTCACTCGCATAGCAGTACTTAATAAGCTTTGTATTGCCTGCATTGTCTCAGCAAACTAGGCTATGTTTTTGCTGTCAAGTCGTCGACATTGTGCCGTGTGCGTTTTTCGCCTGGGCCCTTCTAAGGCTCCTTCGTGATTTAGTTAGTGATGCATCGTATAAATTTATGACAGCGTTATTTTGCATTGCCGCTCGAGTTTTCGCACTTCACATGCAATACTTGAAGACATCTTAGTTCTTACGACTGCAGAGTTTAGTGTAATAATGCATATCGAGACTGGAGTTGTTTGAAGTTAACATTGACATTTTATTGTTATTGCCTCATGAGTGGATTCTTTTTTTCAATCTTAGCACAAAATAAGATTCTCTCTCTCTCTCTCTCTCTCTCTCTCTCTCTCTCTCTCTCTCTCTCTCTCTCTCTCTCTCTCTCTCTCTCTCTCTCTGTCTCTCTCTCTCTCTCTCTGTCTCTCTCTCTCTGTCTCTCTCTCTCTCTCTCTCTTCCCATTGGAATAACGATAAAGTGTTTCGAATGCATATATGCAACGGTGGCACTGTTCGAATGCAGAGATGTTATCTTGTGGAAACTACAGTCAAAGGGAGTTAACTCTGCTAGTGCAAAGAGATTGACCTAATTATTTTGTTCTATTGAAATATGTCTGTCAGATATCAAGCACAAAGCATTGATGTGCATTTGTACTTTTGTTGATGTATTTATATTGAAGTGCTCAGTCATATTTTCTTTATTTGCAGCACCACATCAGATTTCCGTTCAGTGGACACTGGAAGACTGAGAAGATTCAGTTCAAGTAACATGTCTCTGAACACTGCTGTGGTAAGTAGTGTAGTGTAGATAATGCAGGGGTGTTCAAAATTATTTGGCCGGGCTAGTTGGACACAAAAGTTACTAGCCCGCAACTTTTTTAACCAGCCCGCCTTCCATACACAAATAATGAAAAACTGAATGCAGTTTCTAAACACACCAACTCAACATGACTTTATTGAAGATGATATGCTATGTATTTTGCACAGCTTGAAATCAACAAAGCGTAGTCCAACTAAAACCTGGCTAGAAAACTGAAAAATAAATGAATCAATAAAACATCAAAACTTTTTATTCATAGCAACAACAAAGGATTATATTCAGAACTGACTTTAACCATAAATTCAGATTAACAAAACAAAATTCACCATAGTATCTCACCAGCTGACCAGGTAGGAGACTATAAACTGTACAATACTGAGTAGTCATAAAATACAATCCAGCTGACTAGAATACAAGAATACCTTGTAAACAGTTCAGTTCAGTTCAGTTCAGTCTCTTAACCCTGAGATGGGTTGTGGTATTGGCCAGCCCACTGCCTCTTGACACGTGACCGTACCACTTCAGCTTTCTGCTTTTCACGATTGAGAGCAGGTCTTCGTACTGTCCAAATGCTCTCCTGATCCTGTTGCTGACTTCATACCTTGTAAACAAGTAAACATTAACCAACTCAAAGCTGATTGGGAAACTTCACAAAACAGAGGGTATTCTGGAATTAAATGACAATAAACTGTACAGAACTTAGTAGTAATCAAAAACAATCCAGCTGACTAGAAAACAGTAGAGCCATGTAAGCAATTAAATATGAACCATTTCAAAATTGAGTAGAAAGCTCCACAAGCTGAAACATATGGCATTCTGGTATAGAATGGAATGGCACAACTATCAATTATCATGCAACTTGAGAATATTATTAGTTTATATTAATACTACCTTACTGTCATCTTCTGATTGTAATCTCAATGTGCTAACAAAACACTCCTTTCCAGAACTTGCTGTTCTCTTCTGCCCACCCCCACCCACCCATTCTCTTATCTTCTTCCTTTTACAGATTTTAGAACTACTTGTAAATTGCAAAATAACACCAATAAAAAAGAATTCAACTTTAATCTCACTATCTTGAAGACTTAACTGTACATGAGTACAACCTGAAAAATGTTAACCAAAAGCACATTAACAGTCAAACATAACCGTACGGAACAGGTGTGTCAGCCTTGAGACCTGGGCCTTGTTCAGAGAAGACAGGGCCATGCCAGCCTCAGTCTCGCTTCTGCTCTTCTCGCGGTTGGAGCTGCATTTCGCACTCCACAAGTGCCCCTTTGACTGTTCATGAAACCTGATGCTCTCCAGTTTGAAGTTGTCAGAACCAACAACAAACGGTGCTTTCTTGATGGTTCCATATCTGATGCAGTGAGTGCAGAACATTAGGTTCTTCGCCATGTCGAAAGAAAGCCAGTCTCTTTTTTCCCCATCTTCGTTGAAGTGCCATTTTTCCTTTAACAGTCGACATCTTTTTTCTTTGTATTCCTTGTCCTTCTTCTTTTCTTCATCAGTTTTCTTTTGCTTCTTTTCTGGGGGTGGTTTATTCGCGTAGCTAGTACGCACGACGAACGCATCCATCGAGCACGAGTTGAGGACGCTGAAATCTATTTTTAGCTCGATGCAAGCGACGCCGGAACACTCGAGGCATAACTCGAGATGAAGCAAGACAATAAACATGGCAGATGCAGCTGCAGACAATATGACTGTTGCTAACCAGTATTTGGATGGGTTGCTAGTATCCCGAAATAGAGCGTTTTCTGTGCGAACCGGCAACACGTCCACCATTGAAATGTGCACAGAGTTGGCTAGTTCACCTCTTGTCGTGACCTCTACGCATGCGCATTAGATGGGATATCCTGAGATAATAATAACTATTCATCTGGGTCATTACTTCGTTGTGGCGACCAAGTAGCGTCTTATAAATGCACACCTTACTGTCGTAGTTGGGAACAACTCAAAATTGTGAACAACGAAGTAGACAACTATGACGTAGTTGCCACCTAACATAGTAGGTTCATATGCACCCCACCACAGATGTGTTTGCACATAGCACTTAGCACATAACTGGGCATAGTGCCGAGAGCATAGCTGCATTTAAAAGCATTATTTGTAAATGGATATGACACTAGAGCATTGGTGGATGCAAGGCATGCTTCTTGGAGTATATTAACAGGGAGGTCATTTTCCAAGTTTAGTTTTTTTGTCTTTGTTGTGCAGCCTTTGTCCTTTACTGCGAGCTCCAACTCCATCAAATTTAATCATCATCCCAGTCTTGTCATCCCCAACTTCTTCCCTCGTTACAGTGCAGTCTAGATAAGCCGAAACCCGGGGGGGGGGGGGGGGTACAAAAAGGTTTGTGTTATCCGAGGTGCGTGTTCTCCAAGGTTTGGATAAGACTATATATTCCAGCCTCGACGTCGTGTTATCCGAGGTATTGACAAATGAACTTTATATCTGATATTTTGAGTATTCAGAAGTACGAAGAAGTTGAACTTATCCGAAATGGAGACTTATTTGCTAGTCTGGATACTGTGAAGTATCTTGAAGACATTGCAAAATTACAAACATTTTGTTAAATTTGGATTAACATTATGTGCTGTTTAGTGTTTGACTTTAGACTGCTGCACACATCATGCACATGTAACATGGTCAAGAGTACAGAGGTGCTGAGTATTGTGTGACACAAATATTTCAAAATAAACTTTCTGATACAGTAAATGAGTAATGATACACTCTTCATTTCCCATAAATATGATGCATTAGGTGATGTCTAAACTGTACAGAAAAGAAAAACTGAATGTAATCTTTAGTTTAGTTGTATTTGAAGAAAACAGTTTGGAGTCTCATCTTAACTTGACACCACCACTCATTCAGAAAAAGAGCCACAAAAGATAAACTATTCAACACAAAAACTTTATTGCAGCTTCAACATCCAAGTATTAATGATATTTTTACTCCTAGGTCAAGAAGAAATGAAATAAAACCAGAATTGTTAGTCAAATTAGAGGTTAGCATTCGTCTTAACTTAACTTTACACCGCAGCGTCACACTTTCTCTCACTGACAGCATTCAATCTTTCGCGCAAAACATGAAAAACATCAAAGTTGAAGAACATTTATTAAGCATCAAACACATGTGCAGAAACATCGATCTTTTGTCAACAACATGAAACAAGTTTGGATTGTGTGAGTTGACAGTGTGAGGAGAAAGAGGCTCTGTTTTTAGGTAGGGTAGTGAAATTGGCATACTCAGCACCTGCATACTCTTGACCACATGCAGAGGTATGTGTACACGTTTTCAGCATTTACGATTTTCTGCAGCATGGTTCAAAACTGGGAAGGTGCACATATTTATCATGTATTGAGAGACACGAACAAGTGAAAGTGCCGAGTAGCCTACATGTAATTAAGATCATCACTAAGCATATACGTTATATGAGCAATGTATGTGTACATCAGTGTCTCTTGGAGAAAACGTCTATAGGACATAAAACTGTACATGCTGGGACGTGCACTATTAGTATTAGTAAGAACAAAAACATATACTATACAACTGTTCACTTTAAATGATTTTATTACTTTAGAAATGGTAGATAAATCTTCAAAACCAATTCTTCGTTTGACTGTGTAAATACATAAATTACCTGAGATAAAGTTTTCAAATTATACTTAAGTTATCGTGCATGTTCAAGTATTTTAGCAAATTAATGTCAGCAGACATCAGAGAGCCATTAACATGTTGACCTGTTGCTGAATTCTGGACCGCTCAGACCTCTGCAGCCAACGGAAGGCAGCCAGTGGCAGCTGGGAGCGTTGTGGTGAAGCCACCTTGACTTTATTTCCATGTTTTTAAAATTATCGGTAAATGTATTATTTGACTTTGAGGAGCTGAGGAAAGCTTCCAGGTTTCCGACGTTTTGTCTAATCCGAGGTTTACATTCACAGTGAACAGAAAAACGCTTCATGTTATCTGAGGTTTTGCCTTATCCGAGGTTTGCATTTTCAGGGGACAGGTTCCAACGTTTTGTCTAATCCAAGGTTTACATTCACAGGGAACAGTAAAACGCTTTGCGTTATCCAAGGTTTCGCCTTATCCGAGGTTTGCATTTCAGGGGACAGAAAAACACTTGCGTTATCCGAGGTTTCGTCTGCTCCAAATTTGTGTTAAGCGAGTTAAATCTGTTGAAATAAAGAGCGTAGCTGGCCAGGGACAGAGAATCATTTCGGCTTATATCCGAAAATTCGTGTTAAGCGGGTTGCCCTGTATGTCTCTGTTACAAGTAGTATTAAAAGATTATTAATCTTTTCTTTGGCTCGTTAAATGTCTAGGGTACTTCTTACTACTTGGCACCTTCCAATCAAACATTCGCACAAGGATGACGTATGGACGCAAATGATGACTGGGATTCCTAAATCAAAGTTCAAATTCAGCTTTAATCAATAATAGACAAATTGGTCATGAGTGATAATTTCGACACAATAATTAATAATGCATGGTGATACTGAAACGCATTGCAAAAATGTAATGAACCCTTCCCCAGAATAGATAATAATTAACTAAGAGGGCTGCCAAGCCAGGTATGAACTATACTCACATTTCAGATCTGTCGTGGCATTCCGCCAATCCGTAGCGAGCTCGCTTTCCACTGAATGGAATTCCACACACACTATTTGGAGAGAGGGGGGGGATGTCCATTCATGGACGCACGACACATACACAACGAAACTGGAGGTTTGCCTCTGGTGATAAGGCGTTGAGATTTCTCGATTCTCGTAGTGGAGGTTGAGGTGGTGACTTGCACTGGGTCCAAGAGATGTAGGAGTCCCGGCGGGAGTCGCGTGGACAGACGTCCGGTGAGGGCAGTCGAGCAGACGGCGAAAACCTTCTCCGTAGCGGGCAGGACGGCAGGCGGGCAGACGACTTGAGAATGTGACGAGTAGGGGAGCGAGGCGAGAGGCAGTCGGAGCTTTCTCGCCGGTGGCTTCTCAGGCGTTGGAGAATTTCTAATGACAGTTTCTCCATACAGGGTGGTCAGCAGATAGTTCACTCAGGAGAGGAAAACGTTGCAAGAACGAAAACTCGCAATACCTTGTACGTTGTCTCTCCCTGCAGTCAGAAGTGAGAGCAGTCCTCCATTTCGCCCTTCGTCTATCCATAGACGTTTGAAGAGGGTCACTGGGAATTAGTCCGTCAGTGGACGAAATTCCATGAGTTTTCACAAATAGTTCAACACGTGAACTCTTTGAGACAGGGCGCCGTCCTAACGTGGGCTGTCTCGGTGAAAATTCTGCTACGGGCACACCCGTGATCCCAAAGCAAGGGTTTAAATACAACGGCAAAAGTCTACCTGTTGTCCTTAACCAATCACCGCGTTGGAGGGGGGTCTCGATTCACGATCTCATATCAAACGACCAATCAAATGTTCATATAGTCATCTACTCTCCCATTGAACAATAACTAAGCCGTCTCATTAGTCCGTTCCCTGGAAAGTTCACTGCAGATTGGTCAATGGCAGAGCGTGAATCAAGATGAATAATATATCCTCCCAAACGTTCCACTAAGTTCATTTCTGTATTGGAAGGAAAACAAGGTTCACTGTTCGTTTTCCCTTCCAAAACTCCATTCACCATACAAATCCCAACATCAACACTGGCTTGGCAGCAATATCAAAATACGCTATGGCTTGGCAGGTAATTCCCAACCCACTATATGATATAACCACAACCAAGAGCAAATGGAAAATATGCGTTTCGTAACATACCTTCCCCCCTATACGAGAAAAATTTTATAGCATGAAATTTTTCACGATAGGTTCATCAACATGAACTAAACACAAGCATAAGTGGAGACATTTCACCATATCCCTTAAGATAATCATGAACAGGTCACAAAGCTTCCATACCTGTAATAAATCCAAAACTCAAAAGGGGTTAATGTGAAAGAGTTCCACTCAAAATCTACAACTCCAACAGGATGTTATTAAGTCACACAATAACCAAACCATTGCGTGAGAATAACACCAAAATTCAACACAACATTACACCTAATATCCTCTCCAACAACAGCAGCAGGGAAACTCCCAGGTTACGTAATCTATTTCATTACTAGGTCAATCGGTACAGAGACAGGTAGTGAGAACTTCCTGACCCTCTCTCAAACTATTCCTGATATCTCCGTCAACCCGACAGCCTCCTAGGGGTGATGCTTCCCTCTTAATAGTCTCAGTTACCCTCACCCTTTCTTTCTTAGGAAGAGGAATTTTATCAACAGACTAAGATACTTTTGAAGCATAAGGTACAACCTCTCCCTCTTGTGGGAAAGTTCCAAAGCTTCACAAATCTAGGAAATTGCATTCATTTTCAGTCACTTTCATCATTTCCTCTCTGGGGGAGAAAACCTATGAACAATAACAATAACAAGAAACCTTTACTAGGCTTCTAACAACATCATACGAACTCCCGTCGTTAATGTACAAACTGTCAAATAGTTTCTTCTTCAAACTTCTCTGACTTCTCAACAACTCACTCCAACCTGGATAGGGCATCAGCCACAACGTTGGCTTTGCCGGGCACGTGGGCCACTACTATAGCACTCTCTTGAGTTTCTTAAAACTCTTCTCACATTCATCTGTCCATTTAAAACCTCTGTCTTTCTTTAGCAAGTCTGTCAAAGGGAGGGCCAACTTTCACCCACATCAAGACTGTAAACTATTCGAGCCCCCATGCCTCTCCACCATGGAGGGACAGTTAAACTACCTAAGCATATGACCACACAGGGCCACACACACAACTAAACCAAACAGTGATACTCGGCAGGTCATTCTGACCTACCCAGCACTACAGACTAAGCACTGTTTCTCACTACATTTCAAGCCACACCCTCAACACAACACACTCTCTCCCACCATTCATTCCTCTCTAGAAGGTCAGCTTTTTCTTTCTCTTCTTCCAATCGTACCATCTCTTCTCTAGCTGTCCAGTCTTTCTCTGACTCTCGACAGCACATGTGATCGCGTTCACCTCCTCTAGCAAATCACACAGGAAAGAAAGCACGCACATGCATTCTTCCTTCATCACTCTCTTCCTTGAATGCAGCTTTGGCTGACTGCATCGCACTTTCAAGGGCGACAACTCTACAATCTCTAGTTCAGACTCAAACTTGACTTCCATCAATGGCACTGCTAGACTACTATCATGGCAGTTGCTATCTGAACACTGGTCAGTACACACTAACCTATTGCTATCTGGGGCTACACTAGGCTCAGCCCTGATCTGCAAACACACATCTCCCTCTCCATCCTGCTTCTCTCCTTCAGTCATTCTCACACCAGTCTTTCCATAAGACTCAGTCTCGACTCCCATCTCACAGTCTACTGATAAGACTACCTCTGCTGGTTTTTCACCAGTCACACACACTTCTCTCAGAAAGTACCCAGGTGATTCATCACCTCTGTTTTCTTTCTCTGCCTGTTCATACAGACAGCCAGAATCAGGGTCACACTTCTGCTCTTCCATTAGGGCTAGTCTCCCTTCCACTGTCTCTGAACTCGAGGGCAGTGACTCAGTCTTGTCACTCTCTCTTTCTTGATCACTGACTTGATCACTACCCAACACGGGCAACAACAAAGAGTTTACCAACTCCTCCTTAGTCTCTATACAAGACTCCACTTCCAAACTCTCTCTCTTCTTCCGAGTGGAACGCATCACCACTCCCCTCTCAGACTCACACTCTAACCTCCGAGTGGAACGCATCACCACTCTCCTAGGGTGAAACTCGTCATCCCTATCAATCTCATCCCTTGCATACAGGACTCCTAGCATTGCATGCTCATAAGGGTGAAATCTACCATTCCCCTTCCGACTCTCTTCACTCTGAGGAACTCCGAGCACCACAGGCTCACTCCTCTCTCTCTCCTGACAGTGTCTACGGTTTTCACTCAACCCACTCTCTCCCACAGAGCTGCTCTTCTTTGGCACTATGCCAAGGTATCTAATAGAGGCTACTCGTGGCCTAGTATCAGGAACCATTATCCCTCGGCAGTCGCGTGCTCTGTCTCTCACTGAGGTCACACACCGTCAGATGTCACGGGTCACTCTCACTCTGCAATCTCTCACAATGTGCCCGATCTTCCCACACCTGAAGCATTCAATCTTCCTAGGTGGCTGACTTGCACTCCTGCGATCTTCTCTCCTTCCTCCATTCCCTTTAACTACATCTGCTGTTTCCTCACTCTCTCCTGATCTAGGATATTTCCCCTCATCACGGCTTTTCTTATGCCTACTACTTGCGTGGAGCAGATGGAACTCATCAGCCATACAGGCTGCCTGATCAACTTCCTCCACCTTTCTCTCTCCCAGATAGACTCGCACCTCTTCAGTCACAGAATCTTTGAACTGTTCCATAACAAACACCTGTTTCAGACGGTCCAGATCTTCAACAGCATTCACAGCCACACACCATCGGTCAAAAGAGCTGCGCAATCGATAGACAAAGTCCCTATGTGTCTCTCTTTCATCCTTCTTGCACTTCCTGAACTTTTGTCTATACGCTTCCGGTGTCAAAGCATACTTCTCCAAGATTGCTCTCTTTATAGCCTCATAGCTACGCTCACTCCTAGGTAACGTGGTGTACACTTCTTGTGCCTTTCCCACCACAACACTACCCACTATGGCAGGCCAATGGTCTCTCTGCCACCTCAAACTTTCTGCCTGCTTCTCAAATGCAGCGAAGAATCCTTCCACATTCTTCTCAGAGAATGTCGGGGCTCCTGAGTACCTTCTCAGATCAATCTCACCATCTCTCTCTCTCCTGACCCTGTCTTTCTCCTTCTCTGCAATGTCCACCTGTTGTCTATTCTCCGCAGCTTGCATCTTCTCTCTCTCTACCTGTATCTTCTCTTTCTCTACCTCCCTGTCCTTATCCGCCTGTCTTTCTTCTGCCTCTGTCTCCAAGTTCTTTACTCTCTCATTTGCTTCTATCTTCTTCAATTCCACTTCCCTGTCTCTCTCCTTCTGTTCAATTTCTAGTTTCTTTGCTCTCTCATCTGCTTCTATCTTCTTCAATTCCACCTCCCTGTCTCTATCCGCCTTTTCTCGCTCTGCTTCTATCTTCAGTTTCTTTTCTCTTTCAGCTGCTTCTATCTCCAATTTTCTCAACTCCCTCTGCAACTCCCTGTCTTTCTCAGCCTTTCTCTCCTCTGCTTCTATCCTCTTCAATTCCACCTCCCTCTCTCTCTCCTTCTCGGCCCTGTCTCTCTCCTTCTCGGCCATGTTTAATCTAAGTATTTCCAACTCGTGCTGCCTCTGTTTTTCACTCACATGCGAAGCAAAAGTGAGTCTATGTACTGAGCCGTGTCGTCCGTCCGTCCGTCCGGGCGGGCGGGCGGGCGTCCGTCCGTCCGTCCGTCCGTAAAAAACTTTAACGTTGGATTTTTCTCATAGACTATTAAGTCTATCAACACCAAATGTGGCATGATGGTGTATGATGACAAGGCCTCAAAAAACATACATAGTGACTTGACCTTGCTTCAAGGTCAAGGTCACAGGAGCCATAAATGTGGTCTCAAAAACAGTCATTTTTCACATTTTCCCAATTTTCTCCCACGTTATTGAGAATGGCGACCTTAGCTACAAGTGGTATATAGGTCAAAGCAAGCCCTATTTTTTGATACCAGTTTGGTTGACCTTGCTTCAAGGTCAAGGTCACAGGAGCTCTTCAAAGTTGGATTGTATACATATTTTGAAGTGACCTTGACCCTGAACTATGGAAGATAACTGTTTCAAACTTAATAATTATGTGGGGCACATGTTATACTTTCATCATGAGACACATTTGGTCACATATCATCAAGGTCAAGGTCACTTTGACCCTTATGAAATGTGACCAAAATGGGGTAGTGAACCACTAAAAGTGACTATATCTCATGGTAGAAAGTGCCAATAAGCACCATTGTGCTTCCTATGTCTTGAATTAACAGCTTTGTGTTGCATGACCTTGGATGACCTTTACCTTGGGTCAAGGTCACATGTATTTTGGTAGGAAAAATGTGTAAAGCATTTCTTTGTGTATGATGTCATTGGTAGGTTTAGTTGTTTGACCTTGACCTTGAAGGTCACCTGAAGGTCAAGGTCATATAAAGGTCAAGGTCAAGCATGTGAGTCATATGGGCTTTGCCCTTCTTGTTCTTCTTTGTCCTCATTTCTCCTCCTTCCCTTATCTGGATCAGTCACCACCACCTTCCTATCAACATCACTCTCAGTCCGCTTCTCCTCCACGAAGTTAATCAGAGCATCCTGCATAACAATTTTTGAAGCACCTTTAATGACATCTACGCCATACTTCTCAATGGTTAACTCCAAAGTTTGTTTATCGAACCCCAGGATCTCTAACCTAGTTGGCCATTCACCTCCCTCAGCCATGGCGAAAAGTTACTAAGTCCAAACAATCACCAAGAATAGAAAACACTCAGCAAATCTCCAAACAGCACTAACTGCACGATTTCTAATGAACCCAACACCGTCCAGTCGCGTCACTAAGTGGCAGATCACAAGAGCAAAGGTCAGGCCGTGTCACAACAATCACTCACGCCTAATGCATAATGGATCACGTGCAAAGGGAAAAATAGCAATGCAGGTCAGGTCACATCACTCACTCCAGACACAATCAATGCAGGTCAAATTTCTAAGTGATAAATATGGCTTCAGAATTTATCTCATAGAGTTAAAAAAAAACTCATATATTACCAATATTCATTCAATTATCCCGAGACGAAAGGCCCCCATAATGTTACAAGTAGTATTAAAAGATTATTAATCTTTTCTTTGGCTCGTTAAATGTCTAGGGTACTTCTTACTACTTGGCACCTTCCAATCAAACATTCGCACAAGGATGACGTATGGACGCAAATGATGACTGGGATTCCTAAATCAAAGTTCAAATTCAGCTTTAATCAATAATAGACAAATTGGTCATGAGTGATAATTTCGACACAATAATTAATAATGCATGGTGATACTGAAACGCATTGCAAAATGTAATGAACCCTTCCCCAGAATAGATAATAATTAACTAAGAGGGCTGCCAAGCCAGGTATGAACTATACTCACATTTCAGATCTGTCGTGGCATTCCGCCAATCCGTAGCGAGCTCGCTTTCCACTGAATGGAATTCCACACACACTATTTGGAGAGAGGGGGGGGGGGGGGGATGTCCATTCATGGACGCACGACACATACACAACGAAACTGGAGGTTTGCCTCTGGTGATAAGGCGTTGAGATTTCTCGATTCTCGTAGTGGAGGTTGAGGTGGTGACTTGCACTGGGTCCAAGAGATGTAGGAGTCCCGGCGGGAGTCGCGTGGACAGACGTCCGGTGAGGGCAGTCGAGCAGACGGCGAAAACCTTCTCCGTAGCGGGCAGGACGGCAGGCGGGCAGACAACTTGAGAATGTGACGAGTAGGGGAGCGAGGCGAGAGGCAGTCAGAGCTTTCTCGCCGGTGGCTTCTCAGGCGTTGGAGAATTTCTAATGACAGTTTCTCCATACAGGGTGGTCAGCAGATAGTTCACTCAGGAGAGGAAAACGTTGCAAGAACGAAAACTCGCAATACCTTGTACGTTGTCTCTCCCTGCAGTCAGAAGTGAGAGCAGTCCTCCATTTCGCCCTTCGTCTATCCATAGACGTTTGAAGAGGGTCACTGGGAATTAGTCCGTCAGTGGACGAAATTCCATGAGTTTTCACAAATAGTTCACCACGTGAACTCTTTGAGACAGGGCGCCGTCCTAACGTGGGCTGTCTCGGTGAAAATTCTGCTACGGGCACACCCGTGATCCCAAAGCAAGGGTTTAAATACAACGGCAAAAGTCTACCTGTTGTCCTTAACCAATCACCGCGTTGGAGGGGGTCTCGATTCACGATCTCATATCAAACGACCAATCAAATGTTCATATAGTCATCTACTCTCCCATTGAACAATAACTAAGCCGTCTCATTAGTCCGTTCCCTGGAAAGTTCACTGCAGATTGGTCAATGGCAGAGCGTGAATCGAGATGAATAATATATCCTCCCAAACGTTCCACTAAGTTCATTTCTGTATTGGAAGGAAAACAAGGTTCACTGTTCGTTTTCCCTTCCAAAACTCCATTCACCATACAAATCCCAACATCAACACTGGCTTGGCAGCAATATCAAAATACGCTATGGCTTGGCAGGTAATTCCCAACCCACTATATGATATAACCACAACCAAGAGCAAATGGAAAATATGCGTTTCGTAACAGTCTCCAAGCTTGTACCCCTGATTCCTCCCATGCCCATTTGTCTCATGCTTCTGCTTTCCACCTCAAAGTGGGGTGCAGTTGGGGGTTAGAGGGTGAGAATCTCAGAATGGACTTGCTGCATCTCACTATGTGATTCTTAAAGGGTGAATGACAAAGGAAATTGAGACACTTGCTCTCACTGTTACCACCTCCAATGATTTTCATGATCAATGGCCCTTCATAGCCTACCAAAGGCTGATAGGCTGTACATTTTCATTCATTTTCCCATCACTCCCAACCCCCCACATGCCCACACTCGGTTGTCCCACCCCCTCCCCAAAGTCTCATGTTTATCTTTTTTTCTTCTGATTTTGTACACAAGGAAAAAATTGTTTTGTACACATAAAACTTAACAGAAATTATTATCAATTCTAGTGAAGGATTTACTAATTTTAGGTGTGCACTATTTCTCTGTATGTGTGTGTGTATTTGTGTGTGTGTGTGTGTGTGTGTGTGTGTGTGTGTGTGTGTGTGAACTTCCTACCTCCCCTATTCATTTTGGCCATGTTACCTGAAACAAAACAAAATCTTTTTTGTTTAAGATCTGAAGCTGTTGGCCACTGCTTAGTCTTTGCTCAACAGACCTGCTTGGTTTTCCTCCATCTTGCTTGTTATTTCAATTTTATCACCTGCACCCCACCGAATGGATGAGAGGCCTTCTCAAAAAAAGAAGTTTGCAATTTATCTGTGTGCCTGTACAGATAGACTTTAACCCATCCGTCACTTCCCCTCACCTCTCACCCCCACCCTCGGCATCTCCTTTCTGCCCTTTATTGACTCACATGCGAAGCAAAAGTGAGTCTATGTACTGAGCCGTGTCGTCCGTCCGTCCGTCCGTCCGGGCGTCCGTCCGGGCGTCCGTAAAAAACTTTAACGCTGGATTTTTCTCGGAGACTATTAAGTCTATCAACACCAAATGTGGCATGATGGTGTATGATGACAAGGCCTCAAAAAACATACATAGTGACTTGACCTTGCTTCAAGGTCAAGGTCACAGGAGCCATAAATGTGGTCTCAAAAACAGTCATTTTTCACATTTTCCCAATTTTCTCCCACGTTATTGAGAATGGCGACCTTAGCTACAAGTGGTATATAGGTCAAAGCAAGCCCTATCTTTTGATACCAGTTTGGTTGACCTTGCTTCAAGGTCAAGGTCACAGGAGCTCTTCAAAGTTGGATTGTATACATATTTTGAAGTGACCTTGACCCTGAACTATGGAAGATAACTGTTTCAAACTTAATAATTATGTGGGGCACATGTTATACTTTCATCATGAGACACATTTGGTCACATATCATCAAGGTCAAGGTCACTTTGACCCTTATGAAATGTGACCAAAATGGGGTAGTGAACCACTAAAAGTGACTATATCTCATGGTAGAAAGTGCCAATAAGCACCATTGTGCTTCCTATGTCTTGAATTAACAGCTTTGTGTTGCATGACCTTGGATGACCTTGACCTTGGGTCAAGGTCACATGTATTTTGGTAGGAAAAATGTGTAAAGCATTTCTTTGTGTATGATGTCATTGGTAGGTTTAGTTGTTTGACCTTGACCTTGAAGGTCACCTGAAGGTCAAGGTCATATAAAGGTCAAGATCAAGCATGTGAGTCGTATGGGCTTTGCCCTTCTTGTTAAATAGCTGTCATGGGAAATGCCAACAATGGAGTAAGACAGACACACTTCTTTTTCTATATCTCTGTTGGTATTATTTGTGCCAAGCATTTCCTGGCAGTGCAAAGGGAAACATCAAAAGCTTGTCCTTTACTGTGGAAAATTCTTAATGTGGCTGTTGTGACAAAGGAGTCAGATGAAAACTAAATAGATAAAGATCCTGATGAGACAGGCATGATATATTTATTGTCAGCCTGCCTTTTTGCTGAACAGAAACAGTTGACATTTACTTGTCAGAAGACAATCCCACTCTGTGATGCATGAAAGGAAATCAAACTACCAGTGCCTAAGCAACAGTAAGGGCAGCATGTGATATGAACTTCACAGTATGCAACATCTACACCACCAGTCTTCATTTCTTGATCCATTTTTATAGTACCAGAAGAGTAGACGGTTTTTGTGTAATTCAGGGAATAATTTGACATGAAGTTCTTCTATCTTGCACAGGTCTCCATTTTCAGCTGCTCAGATTTGGGCGCCTCTGTAAAGATAAACTGTGTACTGTTCTATGGACAGGAGGTAGATATTTATCCATGCAGACAGCATGCATGTGCTGTGGGAGATGGTTCAAATAGGATTGAAGTAGGAGATAAGTCACAGTGATGAAGCAAGGCCAGGATGACACATTGGATCGAGATCTATGCGTGTCTATGATAAAAATAACTTCCTTTGAAGTAAAGACTCTCAGCATAGAAATAGTTCCCATCAAATGCTCCCTGTGGGTTGGGGCTAAGAATAGACCCAATGCATCCAGCATTTCCTACAGGCAAATAAGGCAACCGCAAAAAAGTTGTTACGGTAACCCGACCAACCCAATTTTTTCTGTATACCCTTAATATTTTCCAGTCATGCAAAAAAAGGAAAAGAAAAGAAAAATTAAGTGAACAAATAACTGTGCTGTCCCATCTTCCCTGCCCTATGAGCACTCGGGGAATTCACTGTTCAAGTTTTAGATATATCCAAGTTTTAAAAGGCGTTTTCAGTGAAAGAGAGTTTGCATTATGTTCAATCTGGCTTCCTCTTTAAAATAGAAACTATTTTTAAAGTTCAGGCTGAATAACCAACCTCCCTTTTTTGTGGCCATGTTACCTTAACCACAATTTTATACATGTATTTTTTTATCAATAACTTACCAAATTAGGCCAGTTGAGAATTGTGCAAATCATCAGTTTCCAAGCCCTAATCTCACATCAGCAACTGATTCCAGCCTATGTTCAAAAGGAGGATTTTCATATATCTTTGATAACGCTATAATGGCCTAGAGCACACCTGATCTTATTTGACCCCCAAAAAGTGAAGGCTATATCATATTTTTAATCAACTGGATTCAACTTCCATTTTCATCACACTGAGAAAGGTAGACAAGTCAGAAAGTTCGTGATATTCTAAATTACACTGACGTGCCTCTGATTTTATTTTTTACTGCCTCCTGAACTGTATTTTCTGTAGTAAATTTTGAGAATGAATCACGAATTTGTTTCTAATTCTATGCTGTATCATTCTGTGATCAAAGTTACCTTACACTGAGAAATGAATAGCTATGGAGCTAATGTGATTGAAGGGATTCCATGGGATTAGGAGATCGAGAGCAAGCCTAATATTTGAATTTATTCTCCTTCCCTCAGTCTTGGCTATTCAAAAACTTAGGTTCAACATACACATCAAAATGAATTACTAAAATTTAAACGGACCAGTAACTTTCATTTTATCCTGCCAGAGATGTGGCTGTTTATTAATAGATTTCAAATGCTTGGGAGAAAGATGTCTCTTCCTTTACATGCAGTACATGACATGACATTGCCCTCTCAAGCATCTTGTGAAGTTGTGGAGGATTCTTTCTCTCATCAGCGACAGCCTTAGCTTGCATTCACTCTTTCCTCTGTGAAAGATATGTGAAATATTATATGAGAGAGAGAGAGAGAGAGAGAGAGAGAGAGAGAGAGAGAGAGAGAGAGAGAGAGAGAGAGAGAGAGAGAGAGAGAGAGAGACAGAGAGAGAGACAGAGAGAGAGAGAGAGAGAGAGAGAGGGAGGGAGGGAGGGAGGGAGGGAGGGAGAGAGGGAGGGAGAGAGCAAGTGAGCTACTACCTATGTAGTACCGGTATGTGTAAACTAGAGAGAGATACTGCCTTCATGTATGTATTTGATCTGTAGACTGCAGATATTTGGAGGGGGGGGGGGGTCCTTTTTTTAAAGTAGAGGGCCACTGGTGTACCTGCTCTAAATAAAGTCAGTAATAAATAAATACATGATGAAAAATCTGTTTGACAGCACAGCCCAGGAGGCTCCAGTCGCTGTCCTGACCGAATCCACCAAATCAAGATTGAGGAGAGCCACATCACTGACAGAGAAAATGCCAGGGAAAGGTGAGTGCTCCCACTAAAAATATAGAGGTGGTGTGGCTACGGTGGTGAGGGTAGAGGTGGTGAAAGTGGTGTTGGTTGTGTTGGAGATGATGTTTGTGGAAGTGGTTTTGGTGATAGAGATGGTGGTGACATTGATAAATGGTAGTGTTAGTGGTGGAGGTGATGTAGTGATTGTTATTTGGGGTGGCGGGGATGATGGTGATGTAATGGTGGTGGTAGCAATGTAGTGTTGATGCTGATGTGGTGGGGATGTTAATATGTGGTGATGACAACAAAAAGGTGAAAGAAATGATAGTTGGTAGTGTAAGCAGACGTTTTGCTGATGGTGTTTGCTAAGGTGTTAGTTGTGGAAATGGTGATTTTGGTAATGATGATAAACGTGATAAGTAAGGAAGAGATAGTGAAGGTGGATGCAGTAGGGATGGCGGTGACTGTTGAAAGCAGAAGTGGTGGAGATGGTAATGATAGGGATCAAAGGTTGTTATGCCACATGGTAGTTGCCAATTGAATGATTTTTGTTTAGGTTGTCTGCACTGCATTCTGATTTTGAATGTTCACATTGCATCACAAATCTTGAAGACTTCAGCTAGACTGCAATTCTGAGCATCTGTGCCATAAAGTGCAAAGTTCACTTGTCTGACTCTGAAATGGCAGACAGGTGCAATCATAGGCAGAGCAAATTAGGCATCTGTCTTGTGATTAATGAGATGGTGAAAACACTGCAATAATTTGACAATGATCATGAAGGCACCCCAAATGTGCATGGTGAGTTAAAACCATGATTTGCTGTACTATTGTCTAGCAACCAGTCTGTTGTTCCTAGTTAGTCGTTGTAGCACATGGGCTGGCTTGATCTCCCAGGGTGGACACCTGTGGGTTTCGGGGTTAGAATTGACCCACCGTGTCTCCCTACGCTATTAGTAAGAGGCGAATAACTAGGGACACCATTACTTGATTTACGTTTACTCTGGTTACTGTTATGGTGATTTTCGTGCTTAATGGCCTTACATAGCCTACAAAGGCTGATAGGCCGTAAAACACTATCCGTCCATCCATCCCAGGGTGGGTGTGGTTGTTCTGACCCTGTCCCAGTGCCCCTAGGTAACCTCTTTGGTTGCTTGGGATCTCCCTGGCTGAGCTACTGGAGCAGGCCCCAAAAGCCCAGCAGCCAGGGATTCCAGGTGATGTAGACAGCATCAAGCAACCCTGACCATATGTTACACATGCTGGGAATGGGCGATCATGTGAAATTGAGCCACGCTGACATTTTCATGAGAGGCATAATTCTAAAATGTGTGGACTTGTAATAGATGTCAGTTTGGACACATAGATATGACTAAAAGAAAATTGGTATTTGTCTTTTTCAGGGATGTCAGATCTGCAATGCAGATGTCAAATTCTTGGGAAGGTTTCAACTTGGTAAGCTGTTGTCTTCTGTACCAGATTGATTGTATGACAGTTATTGTAGTGTATATTGATTGTGAATATATCACACCTGTTGCTCTCTTGACTATTATGTAGTGTCACTTCTCTTTGCTGAGGTACTTGTTTTTGCCTGATGGCAAAACAATCTCTGCTACTCTGCTTATGAATGAATGAATAGAACTAAATTTAAAAATGACATGAAATATTTAAAACTTATGTACTCTTCGGGATTCACCCATGCAATACAGTCAAAAGATACAAATATCATAGGGTATTTATTGTAAATATAACCAGCTGGCGGCAATAGTTCTGCTTATTGCTGGGTTTGGTCCACTTTATAGGATGAAACAGAACACATGAACTCGGAGGCTTACCGCCGCCCACGGTCCTACAGCGAGTCTCTCCATGTCCTGACCTCCCCCAATATGCTGTGCGGCTCTCCTTCTCCCACTAGGGTAGGCAAGGTGAGTGGCTTGAGGGGTCTTTTTAGCCCCTCACTTGATGCTGAGCTTTACATGGGGAAAGAAATTCATCCCATGGTATGTAGGGCCTCAGTGACAGACAGACTGGAGGGTTTCTGATATTGCTACAGTGCCAGCTGCTTGATGGTTTGCATACGGATTGAACCTCAGTGGATTCTGACAATGGCAGCGGGCCATTTTTGCAGAGGATTTGTAATCTGCACTGGCATGTTTCGGGGCTTGAGCAGGGATTCCTACTGCTTGAAAGAGCGTGCTCGCACACACAAAATGGCTCTTGTCAGGGCCACATTATCTTAAGAAAGAATACACAATTATGGTTGGACTTGCTGTTTATCTCTCCAAGGAAGTATCTTGATCTGACACCAGCACCCTTGCCCTTTCTCTACTGCCATTTCCCTTGCCCTGGCATCATGATTAGGACCATTTGGTCTAACAGTACTACTTAAAAAAAGCCACGTTTCAAGGACAAGACACCTACTCTTTTCTTTTGCAAATGCTCTTTTAACTATCCAACACAATGTACCAATTCCTGTGCCAGAAGTACTCCTAATAGATCAAAGAACAAATCCATGTCATTCTTTTAAGAAATGTTAATTATTTTTGGAGAGCACTTTTCGCAACACCCACCCACACACACACTCACCCACCCACACCCACACACTCACCCACCCACACACTCACCCACACACTCACCCACCCACACACCCACCCACACACTCACCCACCCACACACACACCCCTACCTATCACCTGCAGCACATGCCACAACTAGCAAGCTTGCCCCAGTCATGACCTTGCAGCTCATGTTGCAACTACCAAGGTAAGGTTTAAAGGTTGTCACTTGGAATTGGACCTTGCAAGTTAGTCTAGTTATAGTTGTCTTTTTGACAACTTGGGAGAGGTTCACTCCTCTCCCTAACAACCCCCCCAACCCCTCCTCCTCCCCAGGGCTGGTACTTATTATTGCCTGAAATGTGAAGTCCAGCTGGGCTTCTTTCCTGTCTTGGTTTTTTTCATTTGTTTGTTTGTTTTCATTTTTCATTGGGACTGAAGTTTTTTTTTAGGTGTCCCAAAGTATTTCTTAGTGTATGATGTCATTGCTAGGTTTAGTTGTTTGACCTTGACCTTGAGGGCCACCTGAAGGTCAAGGTCATGTAAAGGTCAAGGTCAATCATGTGAGTCGTATGGGCTTTGCCCTTCTTGTTCATTTGTTTGTTTGTTTTCATTTTTCATTGGGACTGAAGTTTTTTTTTAGGTGTCCCAAAGTATTTATTAGAGCCAATGATATGATGTTGAGTACAGTAAAGTAGAGGAATTCCTCTTGTTTCATCAGCGCCCTTCTTGCCACTAGTGTGGATTCTGAGAAGCTTTTGCTGTACCATCGTCAGCTGCCTGACCCATCTGGTTTTGAGTGCAGCTCTTGTACTGTATACATTTTTGTTGTGTGTATACTGTATTGTTTCTTCATTTGACTTTTGGTTTTCTGTAGACATGTTCTTTTCAATACTTCTTCTCCCTTGGAGCAAGCATAGGAGAGAGAAAGGAAAAAAAAAGGATATGGCATCACAGGTGGAGATTGCCCATGAAGATGGCCGAGGACTGACTGCTGCAGTGAGTCTTTCCCTGCTCTCTTTCCAGCAATGCTTCTCCCCCTCCATGCAGATCCCTGTGAAGAACACCACCTTCACCCCCAGCCCTAGCCCCAGCCCCACCAGGAAAAACTTTGTCAGGTGAGAACAAGGAAAGACTTGTGTGTCTGGGCAGTTTTCCCTATTGTGACACTCCTTGATCGTCTATCAAAACTTGGACATAAAGGCTTGACTGAACAAACAACGAAAGAACTGTGAACAGAAGGAATAGTAGATGCCAAAGAATGTTACTGACCAAATTTGCCAAGAATTGTTTTCAGTTGATACCAAGTAATAAAATTAATCAGGCTCTATGGTAGACATACATGTATAACTTGATGGATTTGCCAGATGCATTTTATTAAATGGCTTTGGCAAATGTGCCTTGGTTCAAAAGTCCCACAGAAGAAAAAAAAAAAGGGGGGGGGGGTGGTTTATACAGTGACTCATCACCCATGTCTGGGTCTCAAACCGCTTTACACTTTACCCCCTGATCACTGGGCCACTTTATCTGTCCTTCACTGGCACCTGATGACACAGTGACGGACTTTTAAAATACACACGATCAGGTACCAGCACCACCTCCAACCCGGTGCTGGCTCATGGCTGCATACAATGATTAATTTGCACTTCAGTGTGCCGTCACCGCCCTCTCAGATACCTGGTTTTATTCCTGGGCAACAAGAACAACAATAGATAATTAGCACCATCACCACTGTTATAATTGTTTTCAATTGCTCACACATATTTTGAATTTATTTCCTCTCTGGTCACCCCATTTCACATAGCCTTGTGAATGGATGAGGCAGTATTTGCAACTGCTGATTTTCCCAGCTGCCCACCCATGGTTAGGTCGCCAACTTTCCCTACTGTGCCTGCACTTGCCATATGCCTTCCGTGCCCTGATGAAGCCATTGCAGTGTGCCTTAGTTATTACCTCCACCAAGGAGAGTATGTTTTTTAGTCAGTTCACCAGTTAATTATTCAGCAAAATAAATCAAAGTTCACAACAGATTCAGATGAAATTTGGTGCAAGGTCAGGGTTTCACCCAAGGAACAATCCATTAAAATTAGGAAGTTATATTTCATTTTGGAATTACAACCACAAACAGAAATATCCCCTAGGCTGTAGCCCAGCAAAGCAAGCACCATGTATGCTGCACGATGGCCTATTTTTTGCCTCCCCCTAGCTTCAAGCAAAATCACTACTGCAGCATGAGAGGAAGAGAGAACAGGGTTTTAATGTCGTCTGCTGTCACACTTGCAGTGTTCAGCTGTGATATCTCCACCACTGTTGCTGCCTTTGCAGAGGTTTGCACAGTCCGAGTGCTCTCCAGTTGACTGAGTTAATCCCAGATGATAATTTCTTGTATGGATACAAAACATCTTTCTTTATTTGTTTGCATGGTTTATCACATGAAGTAAATATGTATGTGTGAAAGCATGTGATTACCTGTTTTGCAAAGTGAAACTGTTTGCTGGTGGAATTGTTAAGGGATAAAGCCTTTTATTGTTTTAACAATTTGTCTCTCCAGGTTCCAGTTACTACTGCTCTAGATCAAATCCAGTTACAGATAAAAGTTATTGTCTACTGACTACAGTGCGAGATAGTTGGATGAGGTAGGAGACCAGAAAACAGACATGGTGTGCTGATGTTTGGTCTTCTTCATTGCAGGAGCCTCTCTCCCATTGCTGTTGGCCCTAGGAAGAGGAAGTGTAAGTGTCAGTCTTTCAATTCAAATGCCACAATTACGCAGATTTTTTTCTAGCAATCAGTAAAAGTCTCTGTGTTGGTAGAGGGCAGTGAAAGTGAATCAGATGTTTACTTTCCACTAATACATGTGCTGTTGCATTTCTACATACATTTGTTGTTCTTGACATTTATTCATTTATGACTGCATGTGTGACATTTGATGACCTAGATAGAACACTTGGAAATCAGTAAATATTGCTCTTTAATGTCTAATGTCCAGTAATTCTTCTCTCCACCCTTCCTGCAATCCTCATACGACCCCTTGCTGCCCAATCAGAATGGGGGCTAGTTCTTCAGTTCTGCAACTGGAACATAGAATATATTATTGACTCACATGCGAAGCAAAAGTGAGTCTATGTACTCACCCGTTTCGTCCGTCCGGGCGTCCGGGCGTCCGAAAACTTTAACGTTGGATTTTTCTCGGAGACTATTAAGTCTATCAATACCAAATGTGGCATGATTGTGTATGATGACAAGGCCTCAAAAAACATACATAGTGACTTGTCCTTGCTTCAAGGTCAAGGTCGCAGGGGCCATAAATGTTGTCTAAAAAACAGTCATTTTTCACATTTTCTCAATTTTCTCTGAAGTTTTTGAGATTGGATACCTAACCTATATATGGTATATAGGGCAAAATAATCCCTATCTTTTGATACCAGTTTGGTTGACCTTGCTTTAAGGTCAAGGTCACAGGAGCTCTTCAATTTTGGATTGTATACATATTTTGAAGTGACCTTGACCCTGAACTATGGAAGATAACTGTTTCAAACTTAATAATTATGTGGGGTACATGTTATACTTTCATCATGAGACACATTTGGTCACATATCATCAAGGTCAAGGTCACTTTGCCCCTTATGAAATGTGACCAAAATGGGGTAGTGAACCACTAAAAGTGACCATATCTCATGGTAGAAAGTGCCAATAAGCACCATTGTGCTTCCTATGTCTTGAATTAACAGCTTTGTGTTGCATGACCTTGGATGACCTTGACCCAAGATGTATTTTGGTAGGAAAAATGTGTAAAGCAGTTCTTAGTGTATGTCATTGGTAGGTTTAGTTGTTTGACCTTGACCTTGAAGGTCACATGAAGGTCAAGGTCAAGCATGTGAGTCGTATGGGCTTTGCCCTTCTTGTTCTAACTTAGAATATATTATTCTAAGTTCTCTGACCGCGTCAGACCGAGCACACGGCTCCTGGTGTCATCATGTGACTGCCACATTTAGAACAAAGACTGAGGAAGAAAAGGCAAGGGGGAGGAGCTGGAGCTTGACAGACAGTTCAGTTGTGTGGAATGGCAGCCAGGGACAGGGAGAGGAGGAATGGGACACAATATAATGCATTCACTTATTCTCACCTGCAGTGGAGTCGGACACTGGCGAGTACCTGAGTCCTGCCAAGAAGTTCAACACAGGTCCCAGCACTCCAGATAAGATCATCGCCCATCCCCTGGCCCACAGGTATGCCTCTCCTTTGGTTGCCTGGTGAAAGCCTGGCAAGGAACAACTTTGAGAAGTAAACGGAAGGTATCATTTCAATGTGAGCAAAAGAACATAGAAATAGGCAAAGACTCAGCGTAGCATGTCGGAGTATGGCTTTGACTGTGTTTCTTCTTCTGCTTCTTGTAGTGCTTTTCTTAATCTTTCCAATCTTCTTGCCCCTTCTGCTTCTTCACCTGCTCTTCCTGCCCCTCCTGCTGCACTTCCTCATTCGTCTGCTCCTGTCCATTTCCTTCAGTTCCTGCTCCTTTTCGTCCTCTGGAAATTCTGCTCCAGCTCCTCCTGCTGTTCCTCCCCCTCCTCCTGCCTTTCTGTTCCCTCCCACCCTCCACCGCCCCCAATCTCCTCCTCTTTCCTTCTCCTCTTCCTCCTCCCCTCTCTCTCCTCCCCTCTCCCTCCTCCCCTCTCTCTCCTCCCCTCTCCCTCCTCCCCTCTCCCTCCTCCCCTCTCCCTCCTCCCCTCTCCCTCCTCCATTCTCCCTCCTCCCTCCTCTTCCTCCTCCTCCTCCTCCTCCTTCCTCCTTCCTCCTTCTTCCTTCCTCCCTCCATCACCATCCAGTCAAGGAAATGTCACATCACAGCTTCCATTTGTGTGCTTCAGCGTATCATCCAGCAGCCTGGAGGAGAGCAGCAGCCCTGAGCAGCAGGTGCCGCAGGCAGAGGGTGGCATGGGGGACCACCGGCTTCGCAAGCCAGAAAGCTATGCCTTCCGTCCTGTGCGGACAGATACAGACATCCACATGGCGGACAGCAGCGAGTCAACTGACATCACAGATATTAGTTACTTCCCCTGCCCAAGCACCACCAGCAGCAGCGGCAACATGTTCTCTGTGCCCAGCTCCATTCCCCACGTGATGGCCAACCCGTTTGTCTGCCCTTCACCCTCCTCACACCACCACCACCACCACCACCTTGGAGGCCACCATGACCAATTCCCCCACCCAGGCAATATTCCCCACCGACCAAATGAGGTGCGCCATTCTTTCTCCCACCCCACCACCTCTCAGCATCGGACGGGGGACACTTCCAGTCCCTTCACCCACCCTGCAACGTCGGGCCACCCCTTCTCAACAGTGGGCAATGCCTTCCCTCACACCACGACTGCATCGAATCCCTTCTCCATACCCCCCGTCACCTCCCACCCCACCTCACCCCCCTCAGGCCAGTTCCCAGTGCCCTCGCATCATGCAGAACCCTCCCAGTCAAGCTTCCTACCCATCAAGCAGACCCATGTGTAGCAAAGGTGACTGGGAGGGACGGGATGGTGATGGACTTTTGTGATCAGAGACTTCTGGACAGAGAATGTGATTGGATCCTTTTGTCACACACACATACACACGCGCACACACACACACACACACACACACACACGTACATTGTTACATGGAGGGAGCTGCATGACAGTTTGCTTAGAGAGGGATGGAAAAGTCCCTGTGCCAAAAAAATTCTACATCAGCTTCTTCCTACTGGTCACTCTCTTCCCTGTGGAACTTGTCTGAAAATGGTCTGGGGCTGCAGAAAAGGTTGCTTTCCTGCCAGTGGCATGAGTGATGATGGATGATCTTGCTGGATGTGTGCACTTGATAAGAAACATTTGGTCAGAGACTTTGTAGCAATGCAGGAGTAGGGGTTTTTATTTGGTTTTCTGTGAGTAACAGCACAGAGCAGGGTTGCATATGACATTTTGAACAGGTGATCCAGGGTGTGTTTGGGTCTAAACCTTGGATGCAAACTAGGAATGGAAACATAGTAGTGTTTCTGTTGTGGGCAGTTGTTGCAGGGTTGGACTCGGTGTTATGAGTTGGTGATCCCAGGTGTACTTAAGGCTGTGACTCCTTCTCTGGACAGATCGTAGGTCACAGCTTGCGACAGTGCAAATGTCCAAGTGGACCGTCAGTCAGTGATGATGCATAGGCTGTGCTGAAGCTGTGAACTTCGTGAGTTTGGACAGCTGTGCTCAGCTGCTGTGTGTTGAGTTTTGTGGCCAGCCTGTATATCAAACACTAGACTTTCATGTTTCATTTTCTTGCTTCAAAGCCATACAAGAATAAGAATTTAAGGTACAGAGTTACATCAGGCTGTGCCCAGAATAGTGATTTTGGTTGCTTTTTTTTCAATGCAGAGAAAATTTACTCTCTTTTTTTCATTGCACCAAAACAGAGGCATGATCCAGCTGCGAAACTTTGATTTTGTGTTGTGATGATGAAGCAGGATTGAATAAATAACAAGGGAATTACACCATCATATTTCATGAGTGTATTGGCACATTTCACCAGTATGACCCATGGTATTCTCAGAGTGGGTAGAAGTGTGTGTAAAGGAGAGATGAGGAATGGCTTTGCACAGACTAGGTGTAACTCTTGAGGCATCGCCTCCCCTCACATTTGAGTGATTTGTGTTGGCAAGTGACTCATCTGCTGCAGAATTTATGTGTGGCATATTTGGTTACCATGACATAGGGAGCCCTGACTGACTATGGAAAGCTGCAAAAGTAAGATTTCTTGGCATAGTTCCATGAAAAAAATGAAGACAGCTGTTGACAGTCCACACCATAGCTTTTGCCTGACATCTCAAGAAACTGCTCCAAATTCATCAGCTGCAGAGCACTTGCTAGTAAAGTGTGTGGCTTGTAAGGTTTGTGGGAGCAGTGCAGGAATTCAAAGACAAGATGCAGGTAAGCTTGTCATCCTCCATGACTGACCTTCAAGACATAAGTTAGTGCTTGGAAAGGATTTTCTGCACATGTTGGTTTTATCAGTCTGGATGTTGATGAGTTCATCCGTTCTATGCATCTGAATGAATTTATTTTGCTGATGCTTTTCTTTTCATTTTCAAGCTTGCAATGATTGGTTTATGTTGCTGTGAAGTTTCATGATGCAAAAGCTGCATTGAGGTGTGTAAATATGGTGCAGCATAAACTCATTAATGTACAAACTTCAATGACAACAAAAAGTGGCTAAATTTTAGAAGCAGCATTTTAGTTGGTGTGTTTGGATAATTTGTTCTGCTTTTCCCCAAGTTACGGTGCAGAATGCCTGTGCTAGTGCATGTTTGATAGCAGAAAACTTCTGAGTATTTGACACCAGAAACGGGGTTCATTCTCTTGTGTATGCATAGTCTCAAAAAGCAGTCCAGCTGGGATGATAAAAGCTCTGCACATAACATTAGTCCAGCTTCACATGTACACATGGAATAAGTTCACCATGTTGGCTTCACGATAATCAGACAGCATGGTAATCCAAATTTTCACAGCTGTAAATCAGTGTTTTGTTTTGCAAGTAATGGCCAACCTTCACTTCTCAGCCAGAACAGTTATGATTTCTTACTGTTTCCAAAATTCCCTGCAGCCTTAGACTTCTAATCCATTTCTTCCTTCTTCAACACCAAAGACTGCTGCTGGAATCACAGTCCCTGACCGTGCACATTAAAGGGGTGGATTCCAGACTCCACTCTGCCAAGACTTAATCTTAACTCCACTGTGAGTCTCAAGTTTTTCATGAGTAAATAGTTGATCTATTTATAGTGATTCTCCAGTCATTACAGATGGCAGCATTTGCTGTCCACAAAGGACTTCTCAGTGTCGACTGTCCACTGACTCCAAGACTGATGATTGAGTCTAGATTGGGAACAGGCACAGTGATACAACCCAGCAAGGCAACTTTGATGAGCACCTAAAGCCCTTGTGGTAAAACAGAGTTCGTTTGAGAGCAGGAAAAATTTAGATCATCATCAAGTGCTGACCCTTGCTGTGGCTACCTCATTATCTAAGGGAATCCAAGATGCTAGAACCCTTCCAGAGACATCTGAAGACTTGCCTGTTGGCATCATGAGGCTGAATTTTGTGATGGGCTTCTGCTCCCTCTCTGTGCTACCACTACAAATGTTCAGTCTCTTGAGGCATTTCCAGACTACACAGTGACCTTGGTGCACTCAGAGCTTGATTCTTTGTGGAGGAAGTGCTTAACAAATCCGATTCATCATCTTCTGGCAGTTTTGACTTGGGCAGGCGTTTGGAAGATGAAGAGTCGCTGCTGCAGGAACGGAGAAAATGAAGGCCAGTCTGTCAAATCCAGGGACTGGTTGTAGAATTTTGGTTTCTATTTTATGCGCTGTGTAACACGTCTTTCCCTTCAATCTTCTATAGTGCAGACTGAGGAACTTGACTGTTGTGATCTGTTCTATATGTGACGTTTGTTGATGGATGGCCTTATTCTTGATCCACTGAGTCTCTGTGTTGACAGTGTCAACACAGGAGGAATTTGCAGATGTCCATAAACAAGATGGAGTCTACAGAGTAATGTCTACAATTTCCTGTCTCTACATGATTTTAAGTTTGAATGAAACATTTTGATGAACTCTTAAAGTTGTAGCTACTATTATCACTGTCCAGCAAAGACACACATATGCACATGTATGCATGTGTGCACACAAACCTGCACACACCCTACCTAATGTTGAATGTATGACTGAGGCATGTGTCTAATTAAAGTGGACTGTGTATTGGGTTTCTAGTTTATGCCTTTAATTGGATGAGCATTTCAATAGACCAATGTGTTTGTATTCTGTATATGGCCAGTTGTACGTTATCTGCAGAAGAAATTGCAGTGTAATTTGATGTCTATGATGCTTCAGAAGTGTCTGTGTTTTAGTTTGTTTTCCCCATTATGCTTACTCTAATTGCTGCAAATATGAATGTACATTTCTGATTCATAGAATATATGTTTCTTTCTTTGAAGTAGATTGGAAATGATTTTGTGTGATGCCTGCAAAGTTTGTGGGTTTATTTTCAAGAGTGGAATCATGACATGTCACATTTGCTGATGGATTCATTCTTCCTGTGTTTATTGATTGGGTTGAACACAGCAGGACTCTGTGTTACAAGGGGGAATTGCACACTTTGACTGATCAGCAGCGAGAGTGAGGGAAGGAGGGAGCAGTTCCTGACAGCTCCCATGCTGTTGTATACTGGAGCACAGAATGGTGAAGTCCGGGGCTGTGCCCCGAAAACTCACAATGTAGGCAGCAAACGTCACTTGACCCAAGGTCTGATGTTGCTGCATGTTTCTTTATACAGGACTTAGGTGCTTGGAGGCTTTGCACTGCAAAGGCTTCAGCATTTGGATTTATATGGAACGGAAGTGTGGGTGAAAGAGAAAATGTGATGCACTTCAAGGGAAGTATCTATCTGGTTGCCCTTGCGTTATCATGACCCACATATTTTGGTACATTTTTGGTCTTGCTTTGGCTAGAGAGGTTGTTGCATTGATTTATGCTTTTGTATATATTTATGCCTATACAAATGTGAGTAGGATGTTGCAATATTGCTCTAAGTTGATTGTATGTTGGGCATCATAGATGGTTGTCATGTGTATTATTCAACCATATCCAGTTTTCTGCAGAGATGATCTCTGCATCTACATACGTTTGATTTCATCCATATTTGAATTTCTTATGTCACAAAACCTGCTACCTTTCAGCTGTGAGCCCTTCCTCTGACCATCCCCCTTACTTCTCATGTGGAACCATTGGTCTCGACTGCCCCAGTTTGTAGATGTAGTTTACTGGAAGTACAGTGGGTGCCGCTTAATAATGCCATGGTTAATAAAGCAGCCTGTTATTATGGCCACTTCGACCCAGTCTGCATTTTTTCCAATTATCTCAATGTTAAGAAAAAGACGCTTATTATGGCCACATTGTCAAGGCTTAGATTATTTTTTTAAATTTTTAATCAGCAGCATGGTGGAAACAATGTGATTAATAGTCTCCATAAACCTTGTTTGTGTGAATTTGTTTGTGAAGCATCTTTCACATGTTCAATGGTTACAGGTGAGCTAATGCTCACAGAGCATTTCCCAGCTGAATTTGTCCTGTTTATGAGAACTGTTGTAATCTGATTGCAATTCTGGTTTGCAGTCCAAATTTTTTTTGCGTAGTTTTTTTGCATTTCATGAGCTCTAAATGGGTATCGGTGTCATTCCAAATCGAATTTTGTATTGATAAAGATGTAGCATTAAAAGCCACATTTTATTGAACAAAGTGTAGCCTCCTGTACTAATGTGAAATACAACAAAGCCTCAAGCCACTGCTTACAGTATTGACCCAAAAATGTGACTGTAGGAGGTCTGGTTATCAATTTAAAGCCAGCTGCTTGTTACAGCCTCTTCATCCCAATCCGAGTGTGATATTATTAAGCGGTGTCTGCTGTATTTGGGTACAGTTTAGCCCCAACCTCAGAGACATTCTACTGGAAATATTTGGGTAAAGCTTTGCCCCAACTATGTAGAGGTACTCTACATGAAATAGTTGGGAATATTTTTGCCCTACCTATGTATATGTTTCGGAAATATTTGGGTGTACTTTTGCCCAGCCTTATAAACACACTCTACTTAAAATATTTTGGCATAGCTTTGCCCCAGCTATGTAAAGGTACTCTACTGGAAATATTTGGGTATTTTTTCCAGCCTCATTAACACACTCTACTGGAAATATTTGGGTATTTTTTCCAGCCTCATTAACACACTCTACTGGAAATATTTGGGTATTGCTTTGCCCCAGCTTGGAGGCACTTTTCATAACAAATATTCAGGTTACATCTTTGCCCCAGATATGTAAAAGTACTCTACTGGAAATATTTGGGTATTTTTTCAGCCTCATTAACACACTCTACTGGAAATATTTGGGTATTTTTTCCAGCCTCATTAACACACTCTACTGGAAATATTTGGGTATTGCTTTGCCCCAGCTTGGAGGCACTTTTCATAACAAATATTCAGGTTACATCTTTGCCCCAGATATGTAAAAGTACTCTACTGGAAATGCTTTTGTATGTCTTTCCCAGGCCCTATCTAAAGCTGGAATCCACTGGCATTACTTAGACATTCGCTTTAGCTGCTAGGAAATTTACAGGGGTCTCTAAACATCTTGCTTTATAGATGGCCTCATTTTGATTTGATCTATAGGTGCAGGGACTGAGTTTATTCCAACAGTGTACCAAGCTTTAAAGTTTTGCCTCTGTGTTTCTAGTCAGCAGGCGAGCCTGATAAGGAGATTTGTGCTGTGACTGCCACAGAGGGTGAATTGGTTGGGGAAACCATTGCCACATTTTGGAAGTATATATATATACCTTAATAACATGCTGAGTCTGTTGTGAATAGAATGTTTAGCTCAAAGTGTATTTGCTTTAATACACATTTTCTTCCTGTCAGGTCCAGGGTTGAAACTCCTGCTGTACTTTGAGATTCACGGTGTGATGCAGTTTATTATGCTCGATATGGAAAAAGCTAATGATATGATGAGGCTACATTGAAATGTGGATGAAGGTAAGTGTGAATACCTATTTCAGTAGTTGCACAAGAAGTGGAGGGTATTTTCTGCATCATCCAGGAGGCTTATGTTCTTGTAAAATTGTGTAAATACTCTCTCCATTTTTGAGCATCAGTGCAAGCCGAAAGACACAAGTCCTGCAAATTTGGCACAGCGCTAGAATCATGACAATTCTTGTTTCCTCTTTAAATGCTTGTTCTTGGGCATGTTTTCCCATCCTTTTTCCTTCCTCTTTCCCTGTCTTGCTCTCCCCCGTGGTTAGGGGCAATAGTGACCCACCGCACCTCCCTTCATGTTTCGAAAGAGGCAAATGACCAGGGAAATTGATATTTAACTTGCTCCTATTCTTACCAACTCTGAAGACTTTTTGTGATAGTGATCTTAAATAGCATTCAAAGGCTGATAGGCAGTAAAACTTCATCTGTCTATCCATCTATCTACCCATCCTTGTCTTGCTCTACTGTTCTACTTGTCCCCACCTCTGTCTGTTGTCTTGACTGTTGAATTTCTATTCTCCCCTGCAAAGTGTGCCTCTGATGCTGTCACAGCATTTTCCTGTGACAGAAGGTGCACCACTGTGTTGATATGCAATGTAGCAGTGATCACGCGTGAATGCTAGCAAGACTCGGTGAGTGAAGAAGCAAGTTGTGCAAGCCAAGTTTGGCAGCACATCTGTAAATTTATTTCCCAAGTTTGTCACTTAACCATAGAAACTGTTGCCCCTTAGTGCAGGATAAATTGATTATCAGAGTTATCTCCTGCTGGTAATTTCCTGTTTATCTTTCGATGCACATAAATTGGACACATTTCAGTGAGTCCAGTCACCCTCTGGTGTTTCTAACCAAGCTACTATCAAGTGCTGGGAATATTTCAGTACAGAATTTCCTCACATCTGGAGCTATGTACTTCATAGACATTTTGTGTAAATACTTTTACCAAATTCAAATCCTCAAGGCATTTTCATTGCCTTCAGGTGTTAAAGAGTTAACTAGTCTTGTGGTGATCATCAGACACAAATCATGGTTTCCCCTACCCCTACCCCCACCACCATTTGATTGGACTCATTTACATATCCTGTGTGTTACAGGTTGTCATCAAGTATCATGGTTTAATAATTATAACCTTTGGGTTACTCTAACCTTATTTTAATATGCATAGGCATCAGCAGGCACTGATTACACTTCACGAAATAGTGTGTGCCTATCTTGGTGTAGGAAATAGCTTCATGGTTTCTCGTTGCCTTTCCCTGTGACGAAGCTTTCTATGATGAACCTGTTAAGTGATGATGGCTATGACTGTCAAATCGAAACTGGCTTCTGGGAACTTGTGAGTCTAGATGGAGCTTGTAGGTATTTTTGCCTCTCCTCTCTTGACAGTCTTCCTTCTCTGTAAACATCTTATTGACATTTCATTTGCCATGATGTGGACTGTGTTTCTTAAAGGAACAGATTCTTCATTATTCACGATTTGTTGAACCAATAAATGTATTGAAATGCAGTGTTTCTGATATGTTGTGTACTCGGGTGTTCTTTTTCTGTTGTGCCTTCATAGCATACATGCACACAGAGTGTGATACTGAAGGAGCTGGTCAACAGAACTGGCATTCCATCGATGGCTTTCCGCCCATGACAGAGGCAACTGGGGTGGATTGTATATGTGTCGCATTAGGGATGGAATAATTCAGAGACCTCCTCTAGAGTGAACTCACACAAGGCAAAAGGCCCCAGGGACACCCACAACTGTTTCAGAGATAAATGTCAGCAGGACCTAAAGATGGTGGCTATCAACAACACATAGGGGACTTGCACAGGACAGGGACATCGTTATCATCATCATCATCCAGAGCTTATTTTGCACTATTCAGAAGAGATTCCTCATACTCATAGTGCACAGATGAAATATGTTGCATACATGAATGTTCAAATAAGTATGTCTTCAGGTTGCTTCTAAATTCACTTGGAGAAGCACTTTCTCAAGGAATCCAGCCAGCGGATGGAAAGGCCTTCAGTCCATAGGACCTCTTGTCTGGTGTGTGCAACATCAAAAGAGACTGTGGAAGAGTGAAGGGCTCTGCTGGGTTTGTACTCTGGGTCAATATTTTTAGGGGGCAAGTTAGTCTCGATTTCTCTGTTTAATCGCCTCATACAAATCACAATGGAGAGCCAACGAGTCTATTCTTAACCAACCACTAGGGGGCTCTAGCGATGTCAATTTCACTGTACTGTAGGCAGTATGTGCAAGCCCAAAATCACTGTTGACCTCTGTATTGGAAATCGATACATCACTTTTCTATCTAGTGATGCAACTTCAGTGAGTTAGGCCTCTCATGTGTGACTGCTTTAGATGGTGTCAAGCATCAACATTGACAAAATCCTGTTTTAATTAAACAACAAAATTAGTTTTAAATACAAATTCTAGATAAAACACCATATTTAGAGCACACATAAAAGCATTTTTTTGGTACAGCTATTGGAAACAATACCTGAAATGACCCTTTGACAACTTTCCTGGGCTTTTCCTTGAAAACTGCCTCGGTGATTTCACCCTGTTTACCCACATTCTGTCCGTCACGTTATGTGGTCACATATCAATAGCTTCCCAAAGGCATGCTAGAGCCACCAGGAGAGGGTTATTAGATAGTTCACAGGTTACAGCTACTTGACAAGAGTGTACTCCAAGACTGCTGACACAACCCACTGCAGATTTGCAGTTATCTTTCATCACCCGCCATCAAGACAGAAATAAAAATTAGATGCCTTCTTTCACACTTTTTAAATGAAACTTTATTACATCATCAAATTTCCATATACGCAATCCACTCTCATAACTGTGCCTCAAAGAGCCAAGGTAATCCCAGCAACAATCGGGACAGTCTTCGCTCCTGTCTTTGCATCCATCTATAATACACGTGTCCCACACCACCAATCTCTATCTCTTGCTGCAATTCCCATACAGACCCAGCTGTCATATAAGCCCATTTTGTCCCTCTCACATTTTCCCCTCTGACTCCATGTTCGAGATGTAACAGAGGTCTGGCCTGACCCATCCCATAGTGGTTTCATTAAGATGTATGGATGGATGGATGGATGGTGTTTTACGGCCTATCAGCCTTTAAGGCTATTTAAGGCCATTAAGCACAAAAATCACTAGAACAGTTTAGAGTTAACGTAATCCAGTCACGGTGTCCCTAGTCATTCGCCTCTTACGAATCGCGTAGGGAGACGCGGTGGGTCAATTCTTACCCTGAACCCACTTGGGGAGGTTTCATTAAGACTGGGAGCGTAAGTTGCAAAACTAAAGAGCTTGTCCACACCTCTGCTGGCTGGCAAGGGCTGTATGGAATGGCAGCAAGGGGCTGTATGGAATGGCACCAAGGGGCTGTATGGAACTGCAGTAAGGGGCTGTATGGAACGACAGCAAGGGGCTGTATGGAACTGCAGTAAGGGGCTGTATGGAACGGCACAAAGGGGCTGTATGGAACTGCAGCAAGGGGCTGTATGGAACGGCAGCAAGGGGCTGTATGGAATGGCAGCAAGGGGCTGTATGGAACTGCAGCAAGGGGCTGTATGGAACGACAGCAAGGGGCTGTATGGAATGGCAGCAAGGGGCTGTATGGAATGGCAGCAAGGGGCTGTATGGAATGGCAGCAAGGGGCTGTATGGAATGGCAGCAAGGGGCTGTATGGAATGGCAGCAAGGGGCTGTATGGAACGGCAGCAAGGGGCTGTATGGAACGGCAGCAAGGGGCTGTATGGAATGGCAGCAAGGGGCTGTATGGAACGGCAGCAAGGGGCTGTATGGAACGGCAGCAAGGGGCTGTATGGAATGGCAGCAAGGGGCTGTATGGAACGGCAGCAAGGGGCTGTATGGAACGGCAGCAAGGGGCTGTATGGAATGGCAGCAAGGGGCTGTATGGAATGGCAGCAAGGGGCTGTATGGAATGGCAGCAAGGGATAAGAGTAGCGCTACGGGACATCAAATGTTAAAGCAGCACCCAAGAAACCTTCCGGCACCTCATTGTTGTTTGAAAGGCACTTTTGTGATGTACAGTCCTCTCCACTTGGCTCGACCTCCGATAGCTGGACACCTCCACCACTCTATTTGGTCCTATATCTTCTCTTTTTCTTCGTTTAAAAAAAAAGGTGACATCAACAATATTTGATACACTGACCTTGCTTACCTCAACACAGACATGAATGTGCACACAAAATCTTCACTGACCACCTGACTGCACACAATGCTACAGAACCCAATGGCTGTTAAGCTGTCCCTCTTGGCTGAGGGAGAAGGTGAAGAGAGGAGGGTGGGAGGGATAGAGGGAGATACTTTTTCAAAACGACTTTAATACACTTTGCTGACATCTCATTTTCTGTTCGATTCACGTCATTTCAAGCCATTAAGAATTTAGGAAGACCCAGCTGTTGTTTTTTTTCATTTCTTGCTCATTATGCGTTTGATGCCCCCCAAAATCAAACAACAACAAAATCCGATTCTGACATATATGCATTATGCACGTTGCAGTGTGGTGGACTGCAAGGGAGGTAATCCGCCAATAACACTGGACATTGAGGATGTTACTTTCATTACCTTCTGTTAACTCGACACTGTTTAGCTTGACATTTTTGGGGATCCCTTTGAGCTAACCGGAGAGGACTATATATTGGTAGCCACTCTGCATATGAGACTAAATAACCTTCTGTTATGTCTAACATTGTCTCTATGAAGAAACACGATTTCCTGCGTTGGAGGCCAATTTCAAGTCATCAACCTGATAGGCAGTTCTTCATATATGTCCTTTCACTTCCTCTCGTACCAACTTTTTTCTTTATATGTGTCACATCAGTCCCTCAGTCAATTTATTACTTATGCATGCATGTTCGCTCTCATGCAATCCACCTCAGTCACAAGTATGCATATGTGCACATGGTAAATATACAGATATCCTATACCATCACTGTTATGGCATGGACAAGAAAAATGTATGCACATACTCTCACCTCTCTCACTATGGATGTATACAAACTATAATATGCAGAGATAAAAGCGCACTTGTAAGTGGACGAGCAGCTGCTGTATGTGATTAGTTTGTGTTGTGACAACGATGAGATAAGATATACAAGGGAGCCATGATAACTCCAATGGCCCAGGACTGGAAAGCAATTATGGAAATACTGAAAATAAATCTATCTTCCCAGTTTTAAAAAGAACCTAAAACCCCACCCATTTTAGTTTTAATTGTTGGCGCCTTGAGCATGCCTTGGTGTGAGAAAGGTGTGCTATGAGAATGGATATATAGATGCATACATACATACCATGCCTTGGTGTGAGAAAGGTGTGCTATGAGAATGGATATATAGATGCATACATACATACAACATGGCCTATTTGACCTTTGCTCAGTGCCATGTTTAACAGATTAACTTATTCATTGATTGTCTATATTGCAGCAGTCAACCCATCATACCACTGACCATTTCAAATGCACATACATGAGTGCCACCATAAGCTTAAAGAAGGAGTGGAAGAGAAGGCATGAATGTGGATACAAATAATATAATTTCTGAATAACAAAACCAGACATGTACTTGGATGCAGAAATATGAACATAAGTAGACTAATTACCTCCTCCAATTTAACATAAATACCATTATGGACACGTTAAAACCTCCTTACTGGTTAATATAAACAAAAAACGAAGAAACGTTGGCCAACAACAAGCCTATCAACAGACTGTGGAAGGAAGCTATCCCTAACAGCATATATGTACAATACCTAAAATATCAAGCTTGCATGTACTGCGAAAGTGCATAAAAATTTCAATATGGACCCGAGAGTAATATTATAGGTGTAAGACAATTGTGGCATTTTATGTCAATCCCCTATTGCCATCTTCTGATGTTTCTATCACTCTCTGGCCTCAAAGTTGTAGACTGTTTAATAAATAAGCATTGCAGCATTGCGATCTTCCTCCTCGTCTCAGTCTGGTCCAGTAGTCAATGCACAGTGTTTATTGTGAGTTATGCATCTTGTTTTGTACACAACTGTTGTGAATGTGATGTGAAATGCCTGTGGAAGGTTCGGGAACTTTCCCTCCTTTGTCTGTGAGAGGGGGTGGAGGCGATTTCTGCCTTGTCAGCGCGCAGGGAGTCAGAATTAGTCAGCGGAATGCTGGGGGGAGGGGATTGGAAACTCCCCATCCTACTACGCAGTAACCAACTGACCACCGATTGGTCCTCGTCGGCCAGGGAGGGCGGGCGTCCCCTCCAGTATGCCGACGTGGCAATGCAGAAGTCGCTTAGAATGTTCCCGAACCCAAGCACGGCACTATATCAACGTATGTACATGAGAGGCCAAGGTCACTGGAAGCTGAGAGCACTTGGGAGGCTGTAGGAGCTGTCGTGAGGCGCAGCCTGAGCGGCTCGAGTGACCGCTGTGGGTGCACGAGTGACCGCTGTAAGTGCTGACCAGTCCGGGAATAAAGATCCTGTAGAAAACTCACGCTGAAGTCCTGCTTCTGCTTTCCTGGCGCAAGCTGGGACGAACCTCAAGTTACAGACCACCTACCCGCAACACAACAGTCCCAGATGACATCTCCTTCCCCAAAGCATCCATCATTTGTCCATCCTCTTGGTTTACATCTTGAGAGTTCAAGTATTTATTCACAATGGTATCATTCTGATATGCAAATACACAAATCTGGCTCACTGTGTGACACTTATACAAAATCATCAAGAATCACGACTATATTTCATTCGTTCATACATTCATTCATTCATTCATTCATTCATTCATTCATCATGCTAAGAATGCCACAGTACTTTACCAAAAGAATTCTTCTACACAACTTCCACATCTTCCAACTCATTACTACCTCTTGAACTATGATAAGTCACCATCCTCATCCCTGGAAATCTTCTCTGGGACCACGTCGGGAGGAGAGTAATTTCTCAAGTTGTCCAGGGCCTCTGTGAGCCTCTCCTTGATCTTGAATCGCCCAAGATGGTTGGTGGGGTGGGTGCACTCGTTCAACAGGTGGGGGAGGTCCCAGTGGTCCGTAGCTATTTCTGGCATGTCATGGAGGAGGCCTCCATTGAGATTGTTGTCATTGGCATACTTGGAGAGAATGTTCCGGCACACAGCGTAGTAGTTGTGGTCTGCCACAGCATGGGAGCAGAGATTGTTGGTGGAAAAGGAGAGGCAGTTCTTGCCACCACAGTCGTCAAACGAACTCTCCAGCCACTCATCCCAGCCCTGTGGCTTCTCTGGCGAAAAAAGAGCAAAAAAGGCATGCATCTGTGACCCCTGATCAATGCACCTATCTTTGATCCTTCATCTTAGCCATAGTATCTGATCCTCAGTCTCAGCCTTGATGGCTGACCCTCAACCCTTCTACTCCCAACTGCAGATGTAGATATAACACCATGATGTGTTCATGCAGGCGGACTACTGGAGGCATATCCCCACCCTGTCTGAGTCCATTGGACACCTGGTCCCCACTGACAACACCTCGATCTGTAGTTGGGAGTGAAAGGGTTCATCACAAACTAAAGGTCTAAGCTTTTATCTTTCTTTCACCTGATGACCTCCTAATCTTTGATCCTTCATTTAGCCTTAATATCAGATCCTTAGTCTCAGGCTTGATGTCTGACCTGTAGTCATTGAGGCAGAACATACAATCTTATATCTTAGTTTCACTGCGTAACCTCTGACATAACCTCCTATCTCTGAGCCCAGTCATGGCCCTAGTCTACCATTTTCATTTTGGAGGTCCCTTTCCTGACAAATCTTGTTCCAAACTTTTTCCATGTTTAGTGCATGTTTTCATTTAACATTTTGCCTAGACTCTTCCACGTGAGAATCAGTCCTACAGAATCCAGCTGCACGCTTGCATTTCAGTTGTCCAAAAACTAATAAAACTAGTCACCAAACCCTATACCTAATCCCAAGAAACCTCTGTAAGCTGTAGATTATGGATGACACACTTTTTAGCCTTCTTTCCTCTGTGCCTTTCAGACTGGCTGGAACTAGATTTACAGGAAAATCTTTATCCAATTTTCCCCATGAAACTGAATCATTGGTTCTTGACAGATACACCTAAAAATGATTTCAGGCAAGGGACAGATACTCACTGACTTCAATCATCATTTTGTCCACGACGAAGATGTTTTCCAGGTCGATGACCCTGACCTTGCCTGCAGGGTCAACTGCCAGGTTTTCCAGACTCAGATCCGTCCAGTACAGCGCGAACTGCTCCTTGTTGTTGGTCAGCTGCTCAGCAATCTTCATGAGCTGATACGCAATGTCTGCCTGCAGGAAAGAAAAAAGCTCTTCAACTTAAAGGATCCCATGACACTGAACTCCACCCCAGCTATCTTTCCTGTGCCATCCCTTGGCTCCCAACACAGGCATGGGCTGGGCTGGCTCCCCAGCTTTCCTTCTCAAACTTACTGTTGTTGCCATAGCATTCCTATGGGGAACAACAGGCAGATCTGACCCATTTCCAGATATACATCTTGTCATAAACAATTTCCATTTTTAGTGTGTGTTTTTCCTTTGGCATGTTGTGAGAACCAGTGCTACAGAATCCAAGCAGCATGCTTGCACTTCAAGTTCTCATCAGTTATCCAAGAAATACAGGAGGAGGTGAGGAAAGGAGAGGGGAGGGGGGGGAGGGGAGGGGAGGGGAGGGGAGGGGAGGGGAGGGGAGGGGAGGGGAGGGGAGGGGAGGGGAGGGGAGGGGAGGGGAGGGGAGGGGAGGGGAGGAGAGGGGAGGGGAGGGGAGGTAGGGATAGGAGGGGAGTGGAGGGGAGGTGAGGGGAGGTGAGGGGAGGGGAGGGGAGGGGAGGGGAGGGGAGGGGAGGGGAGGGGAGGAGAGGGGAGGGGAGGGGAGGTCGGGAGGGGAGGGGAGGTCGGGAGGGGAGGGGAGGGGAGAGGAGGAGGAGGAGGAGGAGCAGGAACAGGAGCAAGAGGAGAACTGATATGTATGTAAATGCCAAGTAATGAAAGCTTGAAAACAGCATGTTCAAAGTGCATTTTGCAACAACATTCCAACAAGCATACCTTTGAGTGGTGGTACGTTGGGCCAAATATATCACCATAAAAACTTTCTCATAAATGTATAACAGTGAGACCACTGAGGGAAACATCTGAGGGAGTAGCCATGGCTTAGCTGACAGCTAGGTCAGCATGGGAATAGCAACAAGGGGCAGAGTTGGTCAGCAAAGGACATTATACATTACAGCACAAGCCTGTCTGTTCTTAACACTCTTGCCAAATTAATCCTTCCTATTCAGAATTAATTGTACGAGAGGAAAAACACATTTCATATTGACTTCATAAGACCTCACTGTCCTCTGTCCAGCAACCAAACATGCACACTGCTGCCTATCATTTGGGTGGAAATTGAATTCTCAGTAAGATGGAGCTAAAGACATTGCAATGAAGACAAAGGTGTTAGAGAAACTTAGACTGTGACAACAGACTTGTAACCAAAACACTGACAGATTCTGGTGTTGACTTCCTGCTGAGATGAATTGTAAACTGTACACAAAATGTTATAAACAGGTAGAGAAAGGTGATCAATACACATGCAACACTCAAATCAGCTGTGGAAAACTCTCGTTAACTAAATAAACATAGAAACAAGTCAGAAGATATATGCACGGAGAAACAAAATTATTCAAGTGTGGACCTGGTGAGGAAAGCCATTCTAAAAGAGTAAATCATTGGAGAAAAAAAAAATCAATTCTTAAGCAGGTGAGGGGAAGAGTGGAAGGAGGAACTATTTCTATTTATTGTGCATCTTACTGCTGTTGTAAGGATGGCACATCAAACATTAAATAAATAGGCCTTGAAATCTGTTTGTAAACAACTCCACTTGTAAATGCAAGCAGAAAGTTGAGAATTTCCAAAAGAAAAGTGCAGAGTGTTGTCCATTCCTTCTCTTTAAAATGGTGAAATATAACATTATGATCTCATGTCAACTCCTCTGATTAATGTGGGCAACTAGTAATTTCACATAGGTATCACCCCATACACTTCAAGTCCACTCAACAAGTAAGGGTACTGGCAAGAAATTAATAATCCAGTTTTCTCCCTCCCAGGGATAGAACCACGGTGCTGTGCCTCGCACATAATCAAACTCCAAAGCTTGGTCACCTAAATCTGCCTGTCTAAAGACAGGGTTTCAACAGGCGAGTAGAAGTTGAGGGCTGACCCATTCTGTGAACCTGAGTCAGTAGTGACTGTGGCGCAGTTTGCAATGAATGTGTAATAGATTTGACCCTTCGCATTACAGCATTGTGCCAAAAATAGTTCGTTCTGGATACTATTTTTTCCACTTTTTGCAGAAATCATTCAGATGTCAAAACTTGTTTCCATTTCAACACAAACATTTTATTTTATCGAATAAACGCTTGTTCATTGCCTCAACAAGTGTAATTTATGAGTTTTCTGCAAAATAGTCTTAGAACTACTTTAACAGCGTATGTTAGGGAGCACAGCACTATCCCACAGGCCTCTCGTGTGACCTCCTTATGAATATTCTGTATGGATTAGTTCCATCACGTGATATGAACTGTGCTAGAGACTCTTTCGCTGGCAGGCGAAATCTCTAGTGAACTAGAATGGGGCTGACTATGCACTCATGCAGGAGGGGAGGCTGGATATGGGGCTGCAAGGAGCTGGTATTCGACATATCAATAGTAATATGGTGTTGAGGGAGCTCCTTTTTAAGAGGGATTTTTTTCCCGTTTTGGCACGTCATAGACATACATGTATAAGGTGAACATCTATGATGCACCTTCCCTTCTGTGTGACTGTGTGAGTGTTGGTTCAATGTCAAGCCAAAACAGAAAAAAGTCTTAAAGAGGAGCTTCTGAAACACCATGTTCACTAATTGATAAGGAAGGGTACTGTTCTAAGAATCAAAAGAAGGCAGCAAATCACCACTGAGTGACCACAACTGAATCCAAAAAAGAAAGGAAAAAAAAACTGCTAGTATCTGCATACTGCAATCAAAGAAATATCATTAGAAATGAGAAAAACTAAAACTGTGTCAGCTCCTTTAAACTTTGGCAAAATGATAAATTCTGAACAGGATGACGGGTATTTTCTCAGCCTACCCTTTTCTGGAATGGTGCATCCACAAACTCTGTCAGAGGTTTCCCCGCGTTCTCCACCAAAGTGAATCTGCCACAAGATCCCAGATACTCGGGGAAGGGCCATCCCTTGGAGCTTGGAAAAGTCTGGGGGGGGAAAGTATATACATATCAAAGCATGGCAGACACTTAGAATATTTTCATATCACTATCACATGAGTGGCATTCGTGCAAAATGCATTTCATACCTGAAATTTGCCAGCTATAACAAATGTACTATTTGCAAAAGTGTTCTTTTACTTTTACCCTAGAAAAAGACACCATATATCCTAGGACATGCACTTAGTTCTTACCATCCAATGAAACTGCTTGAACTCAGTTGAAGCAATTTCTTATCATGACCAAAAGACACTTCTGATCTATTTGGAGGCTCTTCTCAATGAATATTGTCCCACAACATATTACCCAGCTCTAGCCATATTTTGCATACCACCCCTTGCCACCTAATGGAAGGTTGGGCTAGTTCTGGGCTAGTTCTTCAGATGTCATACTCATACTGGTCTCTGCCTTCATAGTGTCCTACTTAGACTACTGCAATTCTTTTCAGGCGGAAGCCCCTCAAACTCTGATGACAAAACTGCAGAAGTTGCAGAGTGCAGCCACCAGAGTCGTCACAAGGCCCAGGAAGAGAGAACACACCACCCCATTGTTAACATCCCTCCACTGGCTCCCTGTGACAAAGAGAATCAGTTTTGAACTGTCTGTAATAGCCCAGAAATGTTTCAAAGGTAAGGCCCTCATGCATCTTCAAAACATTTTGCCACAGTGTAAACCCACCAGATCTCTATGGTCTGGTTCATCTTTCATTCAGAAACAGCAGAAAACAGCTAAGTGCAAATTTGGACAGAGGGCATTTTCCTATGCTGGGCCTCATGTCTGCAATCCCCTACCTAAGAAAGTGCAATCAAGCCCAAAGCTGGATGAGATTAGACAAGATCTAAAAACACATCTCTTTACCAAATACTATTAGTGACTCAGGACTGATCTGTGTGGGTTGCAAGCACCCCAGTAGGTGTCAGTACCAGAGCCGTACAAGAGATGATACAAGAGATACAAAGTCATTGTTCTAAACAAAAGTGACTGAGTTAGGAACAGGCATCTCAAACCCAAGGTTGCCACTTCACTTATCGAAACAGATCAATGACTCTGAGGAAGGAAATACAAGAGGGAGCAGCAGGGCCTATCTGACAGCTAGCTTGGTATGGCATGGGATTAGCAGTAAGGGGTGGAGAAAAGTAACATGGGACATTTATGTGTTGTCAAACATCAAACCTGCAACAAAATGGGCTCCGAGTTGACTTTGAGGGTGTAAACAAACTTCAGCTTATCCTCAAAGGACATGCGCTGTTTGGATGTCTTCTCTTTGTAGTTTTTCCATGCTTGGTCCAGAAGTCGGTAGGAGCCACAGCGGAACATATCTCCCCTTAGATCTTTCAGGAGTTTGGGTTCCAGGGCCTCTTGTCTGAAGGAATGGACGAAGGTACTCAAAGGGAAAACTCGGGCCACATCACAGCCTTTGGGCCTGAAAAATAAAAGTTCATTTGGTAAAGTTCTATTGCAAAAACAAAAAGACAATATCTGAGTGATCTAACCCTGTCCTGAAGCCCCCTGGTAGCCTCTTTGGCTGCTGGGGGCTACCCCTGGCTGAGCTACTGGAGCTGGCCCCAAAAGCCCAACAACCAAGCTGCTGATGAGGGGGAGCATTAACCCAAACACTGCCATCATAACCGGGACTTTGGTCTGTCAGCACTACCAAAAATAGCTACATTTTAAAGGACCTATCCCTTCCTTCTGCACATGCTCTTCTAAATATCCAACAAAATACAGCATAACCTTACCAGAAGCAATACAAATTGAACACCCATTTCATTGTCTTAAGAAAATGTTAATGCTGAATTTGTTTGTATTTTTTTTTAAGCATGTTTCAGGACTTTCCCCCCTTATCACTTGCAGTATATGTTGTGACTAGCAGGCTTGGCCCACTCCTGACCGCATAGCATATGCCAAGACTACCAGGGTAAGGATTAAGCACCTCCAGCTGCATGTCACACGACCTTCCCTATGGACTAAAAGATGTGCACTTTTTTGTGTTTGTGCATATTGCTGTACAAATTTGCTGCTTCAGCATAGATCTATACAATGCTGCTGCATCCTCATAAAAGTGAACTAAGGAATGAACACTTCTGATCGATCTACTTTCGATGCCAGCATTTGCAGCATTCTCATCGCTGTAAATGGGCATTACAGTGAAGCAGCTACCACAACAGTGAGCATCCCTCTAGTCATTTCTCCAGTTCAAAAAGGCATTGCCTGTCTACAATGCCCAGCGAGATGACTGAAGTGATGTTGATGCTAGAAGCCCTATAGGATCAAAATGTTGGTCAAATTTCCCATGATGCACTTGCTCCAGCTCCCAACTTATGCCTCTAATCCATCAAGTGCTGCTCCATCTGGAAGCTTCATCAGTTCACAACAGACACAGCTTGAAACATTTCAGCCATGATGCTAGGGAATGACTGACCCTGTAACATCTCTTGGGTAAAAAAATTGCATTGGTGCACATCCATCGGTAGAAAATGCTGCCTAAGTGAGTACAAATTAATGAGGTTCTGTATATGGTTCCTACAGGTGAGTAGTGCATATGTGCATCAGTGTGTGTTGCATGCATTAGTGTTCACATGTAAATGCAAGTGTATGAGTATAGTACACAAATTCACTAAGTTCATGTCTTTAACGTTACACATAAAGGCACCTGTACCTCTTTACATTGCGACTTTACACACATTGATGGGTACTCGCATCACATATTTTAACCTCCTGATCATCAATACTTTTCATTAATCCAACACCAACTCAATTCCTTGGGGAGCATACAACTGGGATACACATGAATGTACAAAAGTTATTTTCTACATTTTTCCAGCTCAGCCCTCACAGATACATATTTTATTCCTATAAGGAGCAAAGCAATGTGAATATATAGCATTTTGCTCAAGGATGCAACTCTGGAATAATGCCATGGCCATTAGCTATAAGTGAGTGCATGTCTAGAGCACTAACAACTCAGCAACAGAGCCCCAAGCAACAAAACAAGAAAGAACAGAAAACTCTCAGCTTCACCTGTTTGCATTTTCACATATCCAGTCATCCACCTCCTGAATTTCGTTGTCATGGGCAAGTTTCTTCAACACCACATCGTGGTTGTCATGGACACCGAAGTGGACATTTTTAATATTAACAAAATCCAGAAATCTGAACTGGGACCATCCTGTGAAGTGGATCAAGTCATGGAAAAACAGGAAGCAAGCACTGGAGCCATAGCAAGCAGGACATTTGGTCGTCTCCAAGAACTCCTCCTGGGAAAGTTCATTCGTCCTGAAGATTGCTTTGGCAATCAGGACATAGAAGACAATGGATAATATCAGAGAGAAGGCAAGGCAGATCTTAGATCGAGTGGGCAGACTTTTGAACCGAAGTGCGGTGTCTGACATGACAGTTTCGATGCGAGCCATGCCTCGAGAAATGGACGGGCTGTGACGTCTGTTCCTGAGGTGTGCAGTTCCAGGAAGCATCTTTCAACTATCTAGCAATGGTGCTGAGGTGGTTTTATGAAGGAATTCACTCCATACAGTGTTGGTCAGAATAAAGACGGCCTGGGTCAACCAACCATTTCCTTGAATAATTCACCTTTGGCCTGAAATGAGGGCAGAGAAAAATATCACTTTCAGATATGTGATATTATGGGAAAATCAACATCCCTTACTACACAACAAACAATGCAAACTTCAACTCCTGATGAAGAATAAAACAAACGCTGAGATACTTGTATTACTAGGAATGTAGGCAATTGCATTCTGCCGCATCAATACATGCAGTGCGTGCTATGTTCTCTCAAACCTATGAAACAATTTCGTCATTTACAACGAGTGTCTCTCTCTGTCACAGTCACTGTATCTGCATGTTGTGAACAAATGTACTTATACTTATGATAACTTCTATGATACTATTCTATTATACTATGATAAATTCTTAACTTCCGGTGGGTTCTAACATCAACAATAAACACTGTTCTTACTTTCTGACTGCTCCCAGGAAGGGAATTGTAAGTACGCGCTTAGAGTTAGAGCTCGACTGCAAACTTCCGCAATGGACAAGGGAGATAACTCCCCACTACCCTCGGCACTGTCAACAGAGGATCGAGATACGTGTACTACCAAAGACCATACACTCAAGCACACGTGTACAAACCTTTTCGCATGAGCGTACGTGACACACAGAAACAAATCATTATTCATTGTAATGGGGTACAGCAAAGAGTCAGCCGTTTAGCCTCTCTCGTTCACACGCAGTGAGAAATAAATTGCAATCCTTCTTGGTTATACAGTCATCCATTGCATGATCTCGTAGTATTCTTTTCTTGCAGTATCCATTGTATGCGTTCGTTCACTACTGCAAAAAGGTCTGTTGTTAGAATTAGATTTCTTTGTAAGGAAATTTGTGTATAAATATCAAAGAATGCCGACAATCCGTCTCAGCATGTGAGGCACCCTTGATTACGCGTGAATTGTCTGGGGGAGATCGAAGTCTTGGGAGAAATGATGCTAGCTGAATAGGTGAGACCAGAGATACTATAGTGTCTCTAGACCAGAGATACTATAGTGTCTCTGGTGAGACTAGTTCGTGGCTGTCCCAAGAGGATATCTGTTTACACACGAAGAGTCAGGATCTGGATGGCGGGTCGAGCCACGACCTGATCAGAGGACGAATACGCATGCTTCAGAGTTCTTAAGTTTCTTAATTAGCTTTTTATTGGTTAAGAGCATCTGGTGCTCTGGTTGGCACCTGTTTGTGTCAGGGTGTGGAAGTTATTGGAACCTCTGATTGGTCTGAGGTTCTGGGACTGTCTCAGCCATTGAGAACGGAGGGATGGAGCTATGGAGGAATTAAATTAACATATGCTGCATTGGTCGAGAGAATTGGAGTGAGAAGAAGTTTGAAGAAGTCGAGATCGAGTCCGATGGCGGACAGGGACGTATGTAGACACCACTGAGCTACCCATATCTCGGTGGTGGACACGGCTTGTGTCATGTACGCTTGTACGCTGCCCATGTAAGGTGGAAGAATAAATGAGTTGGAAATATCAACCCGCCCGACTTGTCCTCTCCACGTACGTCGATCCCCACCAATGCTACGTACAACATCTCTTTTGCCCCCACTCGGCATCGCAACAACCATGCACGCACGTACCACACCATATTATACAGTCTCTCGATCTCGCTTTCCATCTCCCCAACCCCAACCCCTGTCTCTGTCTGTCTGTCTGTCTGTCTGTCTGTCTGTCTGTCTGTCTGTCTGTCTGTCTGTCTGTCTGTCTGTCTGTCTGTCTGTCTGTCTGTCTGTCTGCCTGTCTGCATGTCTGCGTGTCTGTCTGTCTGTCTGTCTCTGTGTCTCTGTCTCTGTCTCTCTGTCTCTCTGTCTCTCTGTCTCTCTCTCTCTCTCTCTCTCTCTCTCTGCGTATCTCTGTGAGTGTGTGTGTGTGTGTGTGTCTCTCTGTGTGTGTGTGTGTGTGTGTGTGTGTGTGTGTGTGTGTGTGTGTGTGTGTGTGTGTGTGTGTGTGTGTGTGTGTGTGTGTCCCAGTTGCCTGCCCCTGGATAGCAGAGAGAACGTGTTTTGTGGCTCCTCTGTCACAGTAGAAAGTTTTTGTTTACTGTGGTGGAGTGAAATAAGGCATGATGGTAGCAGGACGCAGGTATGAGACAAAATCGTTGCTGCTTTCCACAACTTTATTTTTCACCCATGGGTACAGGAGCTCCTGGCTGGTCCGAGGCCTGATGATAATGGCCTGGACCAACCCAAGATCGTGGTGGCAGTGATCTCTCTAGACCGTGGTGGATCGAAGTGGTCTCTCTGGCTGTGTGCCGTCTTCCCCTTAAGAAATGAATGCACGGACCTCACAGGAGCCAGGGTGTAGATTATTTCCCAGTTTTTAACCCTGGTTCCTGGGTTCGTGCTTCAATTTGGCAGAAAGGAGAGATTATTGAACTTAACCTGCTTTGAAATTACTTCTTACAAATGTTACCTCATTCAGCATAACACAGTGTATTGAATGAATCACATGCCGTAGCAAGTAGCTGTCATACTTGAGGGGAAACATCAGATTTATACTCAAAATGTTACAATTCAGATGCCAGAGTGAGAGAACAGTTCACTAGCCAGGGGTCACGCTAATGTAAGGAGTGACTGACAGGGCAGCTGCACTAACAATCAGACCACAGCAGAGGAGAGGTCCCAGAGCGGTCAGCTGGTCAGCTTGCATTGCACAAAGGATCGGGGGTGGGTGGGTTGGAGAGATCGAGGTCTGACACACAGAGAGGTCTGACACAGGATAGGGGGTGGGAAGAGACAGAAGCAGGGATAACTGATCGAAGAGGATGAACACAGTAGATGTACAATACACTTGGTGACAGGTGCACCCTATCACATGAACGCAGTAGATGTACAATACACTTGGTGATAGGTGCACCTTATCACATGCCCCCAGGTGAAATTGAATCAGTGTCCGCACTGATTGAAACAACAAAATACACAGTTCATGGCGTGACCTTTCACTAGAATGAATCAGAGGCAGGTATTTAACCAAATTCCAAGGTACATTCAACCATGATGTAGAAAAAAACAACACTCGCTCGTTATGTTCAAAGATTGGTATTTGACCAACAAATGTGACTAAGGCTGACGATTATCAGGGCCCAAAGTACATCTGAAATCTATGAATCGAGCAGTACAAAAATAAACATTGACAATGTTGTCTGACATGAGATCACACATTCAGGATCATAGGCTGTATTTGACAGGCACTCATGATCTGACGGTCTCATTCAGTCCTCTTTTCGACTTACTCAACTCTGGGGCGGGTGGACACTTCAAGTGTTAAGCACAACTTCAGTGTGAAACAACAGTTCAATACTTGAAAGTGGATAGGCAGCCATGTGGCATGGCATGTAAACAAATGACTTACAGTAGGAGTGTCCATTCCACTGAAGAAAAGTGCATCCTTGTGTCTCACAAAACTGTTCATTGTCTCTCAGCACGAACACGAAAACGGCAGTTACAACTGTGATGAGGTGCACCTATCACCGAGTGTATCGTACATCTACTGTGTCCATGTCATAAGGTGCACCTATCACAAAGTGTAGTGTACATCTGCTGTGTTCATCCTCTATTGACATATCCCTTCTTCTGTCTCTTCCCACCCCCAATCCTGTGTGTCAGACCTCTCTCCAACCCCCCTCCCCCATCCTTTCTGTAAGGCAAGCTGACCAGCTGACCGCTCTGTGACCCCCCCTCTACTGTGGTCTGATTGTTAGTGCAGCTGCCCTGTGAGTCACTCCTTGCATTAGCGTGACCCCTGGCTAGTGCGCATTCCTCCCACTCTGGCATCTGAATTGTAACATTTTGAGTATAAATCTAATGTTTCCTCTCAAGTAAGACAACCACTTGCAACGGCATATGATTCATTCAATAGACGGTGTTATGCTGAATGAGGCAACATTTGTAAGAAGTAATTTCAAAGCGAGTTCAATGAAGTAATTCCTGTTTCCTTCCAAATACAAGCACGACTTGGGAGCCATGGGTTAGGATCTGTGGAACAATCCATCCCCTGGCTCCTGTGAGGTCCGTGCATTCGCTTGATAATGGGGAGACGGCACACAGCCAGAGAGACCCCATTTCCATCTGGGTCAGAGAGCGGGAGACCCCATTCCATCTGGGTCAGAGAGACCAATTCACCACCCGGTCAAGAGGTTCATCTTACTAAGAGCTTGTACCAACGGCCAATAAAGTGATGGGAAAGTAACTCGACTTCGCCCCTGCGTCGTACTTGACTCCAACCTTACCACCGACCACCACATTTGGCGCTGCAGAGCAGGGTTGAAGCGAGTACTCTACCACCAATAATGGCCAACCAACCGCAGCAGCAACCTCAACCAGAAGCCCCACGCTTCATTCCACGCGAGCGGCGTATGCCCATCTTCTACGGAGAGGGCGACAGCATCACCGCCGAAGAGTGGGCGCAGGAAGTAAGACGTTACGCGAGAACCCGCGGTCTAAGAAATATGGAGGCCGCGGATTACGCCATTTCGCACCTCGAAGGCCCAGCACGGCGAGAAATTATCAGGAGAGGACAGGATGAAGACCTGGAGCAAGTGGTGCAGGTTATCCTGCAAGAGTTTGGCGACAAAAGAAGCACTGTCGCCCTCCGTCACGATTTCCAGTCCTGCCGCCAGAAAACCCACGAAGGGGTAAGGGAGTATGCGGACAGGCTGACGGATCTTCATAGGCGACTTGCATTGAAGATAGGAGGTGACGGTGACATCACTGACCGAGCCCTCTGTGAAGTGTTCGTGAACGGCCTAAGGCGCGGCCCCACACGGACCCAGTTATTGAAAAACATGCTGGCAGATGCGGACTTTAATTTTCGGCAGATGAGAGCTACTGCCAGCCAATGGGAACAAATCGAAGAGGAGGAATACACCAGCACAGCTACAGCTGCTCTAGCGGTCAAGCCGTCCCTTGAGGCCAGGGTGGACGAGCTGACCTCATCGCTCACTCGGTTACAGGCAGAGCTCAGCCATTCGAGCAGACCACACCGACAGTCGCAACCTCTACCAGTGAAATGCCAGTACTGTGGGAAGCCTGGACACGCTGCATTAGAGTGCAGATCCCGACTACGAGAGCTCCAGCACCGCCCCCCACAAGCAAACGTCAGGGGTTCTCAGCCCCGAGTCTGCTACAGCTGCCAGCAGCCAGGACATGTAGCGAGAGATTGCCCCACCCACACCGCCCCTGGACGGACATTCCGTAGGGAGACACCGACCCCTGCGTACCAGCTTCCGACACAGGGAAACGGACTCAACCCCCAGTAGTCGGCCGCACAGGGGGTAATTCCGAGAAGGCCGGAGAGTTCCCCACGTTCGGTTTAACGGGCAAGTCACCAACCGTGCTCGCTACTCTGGACAACATCCCTGTAAGAGCCCTGATCGACACTGGAAGCGAGGTTTCAACCATCACCGAAACATGGTTCAGGCAACATCTTCCCCCCACAGCACTGCAGCATCAGCAACTCGTCACCCTCAGAAGTGCCAGTGGTGATGAAATCCCTTACTGTGGCACGGTGACGCTGACAGTTACCGCCCTAGGACAGACATTCCCACATGGAGTCTTCCTAGTAGTGAAGGACTCAGCAATTTCTGCAGTTCGGGCAAGGAAAACCGAAGTACCAGCTCTATTGGGAATGAACGTGCTGCCTCACCTGACGTCGGGATTTCGCAACCACCCTACGAGCCTCCCAGCTGCTCTCCAAGCCATCATAGGGGAGATCAGCCTCCACCAGAAGCGTGTCAGCGGCGTTGCACGCATCGCTGGGAAAGAGACAGTCTATATTCCCGCGGGGTCAGTGATTAACGTGCGCATCACGGGCCCACCGTCATCGCGACCTCTACTGGCCGAACCTGCAGCTCATCCACTTCCAAATGGCGTGTGTCTTGTGCCATCTCTCGTCGCAGCGGACGTTGGACAGCGCTATGTCAGGTTGGTCAATTTCAACGAGGAGCCTGTCACTATAGCGCGCTATACACCCCTTGCCTTGTTAGAGGAAATTCACTGCATTTCTTCCAGCAATGACGAACGTCTCGCTGCAATGCTAAATTCTCAGCATACCGAGACTGACAGCTCCAGTGCCCGCGACACGGAAGACCTCATCTGCCCCGATTTTGATGGAACAGCATCGCAGCGACGTCAACTACGCGAGCTGATCAAACGACATCAGAATGTTTTTGCCACGGAAGACAACAAGTTGGGCTGCTGCAACATTGTCCGTCATCCTCTCAAAACAGTGGACGAAATACCCATCGCACAGCCTTACCGATCTATTCCACCGAAACTGTACGAGGAAGTCAAGGCACACCTGGAGGAGTTGTTAGAACAAGACGTCATCAAAGAGAGCCGGAGCCCCTACGCTGCACCTATTGTACTCGTCAGGAAGAAAGACGGTAGTCTCCGCCTGTGTGTGGACTATCGCCGCCTCAATGCCAAGACAGTCAGGGACGCCTATCCTCTCCCCCGCCTGCTCGAGACATTTGATGCCCTGGCCGGAGCGCATTTCTTCTCGACCCTTGACCTCGCAAGCGGTTACCACCAGATAGCAATGGAGCGAGACGACCAACACAAGACAGCGTTTACCACGCCACTGGGGCTGTTTGAGTTCAACAGAATGCCATTTGGCCTCACGAACGCTCCTGCAACATTCCAAAGGCTAATGCAGACAGCGATGTCAGACTTTCTGTTCAATTTTGTGTTGGCTTATCTCGATGATCTTCTAGTGTTCAGCAAGACATTTGAAGAACACCTGACGCACCTGGACAAGCTGCTGACACGCATCGGAGAAACTGGCCTCAAGATCAAGTTGTCCAAGTGTCAACTCCTGCGTCGGGAGGTAACCTATCTGGGCCACACACTGTCGGCAGAAGGAATTGGGTGTCAAGAGGAAAAAATCGCTGCCGTGAGCAACTGGCCTACGCCTAAGACAACACGAGAGCTCCAATCCTTCCTGGGGTTCGTCAGTTATTACCGGCGATTCGTCAATAATTTCGCCCGCACCGCTGGCCCACTACACGACTTGGTGAACACCCACTCCGAGGGGAAGAAGGGAGGTCACAGGACCCGTGACGTCACAAGACACTGGAAGCAAGAGCACGAGAATGCCTTCCTCAGTCTGAAGTCGGCACTTACAGGAGCAGATGTCCTCGGCTTTGCAGATTTCCAGCGCCCATTCATCCTTGAGGTGGACGCCAGCCATGATGGGCTAGGTGCCATTCTATCCCAGGAGCAACCCGGCGGCAAGATCAAGGTGATCGCCTACGCTAGCAGACGCCTACGCCCCACAGAACGCAACTGTGACAACTACAGCAGCTTCAAACTGGAATTCCTGGCTCTGAAGTGGGCCGTGACAGAGAAGTTCAGACACTATCTGATTGGAAGTAAAGTAACTATACTGACAGACAATAACCCCCTCACCCACCTCCAGACAGCGAAACTTGGAGCAGTGGAACAGCGTTGGTGCGCAGAGCTCGCGAGCTTCAATTACGAGATAAAGTACCGCCCCGGAAAGTCCAATCCAGCTGACGCTTTGTCGCGCATGCCAACAGTTGCAAGCCCAGCACGGTCAGCAGGCACTGAAATCCCAGTTCACATTGCCTGCATCCAGGAAGTATGGTGTCAGTCTCTAGAGACCGCCGGTCGAAGAACAGAAGATGCGCAGACGACAGAGGGACCACCTGTCGCCCCATGGGAGCCCTGGAGCCACGCCTTCCTACCGAGCCACTCCCCGGCTGAATTGGCACGCCTCCAACATGAGGATTCCGCAACATTGCCTTTCATTCAGTCGTGGCCACATCTTCCCCCTCACTCCAGCCTGTCACAGGAAGCAAAGAAGTTGACAAAGCAGCACCCAAGGCTGATGATGTCAGACGGCGTCCTATATCGGCGCATCAAGGACCCGTGCCTCGGAAGCCTACAACAACTGGTGTTACCTGCCTCCCTACGCCCTGATGTCCTCGCGTCAGTCCACGACTGCATGGGCCACCAGGCAGTCCAGCGGACAACGGCCCTTCTGATGCAGCGTGTTTACTGGCCGAGAATGCACGAAGACACCAAGGATTACATCAACAACTGCAGACGATGCCAAGTTAATCGAGAGCCACGCCGCAAGCCCCCCACAGGTCACCTCCTCGCCTCTCGCCCTTTGGAAGTCTTAGCGATTGACTTTACGCTCCTTGAAGCAGCGTCAGATGGACGAGAGAATGTCTTAGTTATGACCGACGTCTTCTCCAAATTCACCCAAGCTGTCACCACCAGAGATCAGAAAGCTGAGACAGTCGCACGTGTTCTGCAGAAAGAATGGTTTGCGCGATTCGGTGTACCACAGCGCATCCACTCCGACCAAGGACGCAACTTCGAGTCACATCTGATCAAGGAACTCTGCGAGATCTACGGAGTGGAAAAGTCTCGTACCACACCTTACCATCCTCAAGGTAATGGGCAGTGCGAGAGATTCAATCGCACCATGCACGACCTCATTCGCAGTCTGCACCCAGAGCAGAAACGCAGATGGCCCGAACACCTACCCATACTAGTGTACGCATACAACTGTACTCCTCACGCCACAACAGGTTTCGCCCCCTTCTACCTCCTCTTCGGACAGAACCCCCGCCTTCCAGTTGACGCTCTCCTCGCCACCCCTGCAACTACCGTCTACGAGCCTTCAGAGTGGATCCGTCAACACCGGGTACGCTTGCAGCATGCTTATCGCTGCACTCGAGCCCTCCAACGCCATGCAGCTGAAGCCAGAGACCGCAGAGACGGGCAGTCACCAACTCTTCCTGACCTCCATCCCGGAGACTTCGTGTATGTCCGATCACGACCCTCAGGAGTACGTGACAAGTGCGGGGACGTGTGGAACCCCAGCCTCTATATGGTCACAAGGCAGCCACACCCTCCTTCCCCCGTCTACGAGGTGCAACCAGCCTCAGGTGGCAATACGAAGTGTATACATAGAGTGGACTTAAAAGAGGCAGTTTCAGACGTGCCACAGCCAGATCACCCTGTCGCTGAGCGCCCTAGGATTGTGAGAGATCACTTTTACAATGAAGACAGTGACCAGGTGGTGCTAATAGCGCGGCCACGCCCAATCCCTCTGCCACGTCGGAACATTCCGACAAGGGCACAATCACCCACTGGAACATGTGACCCAGGATTGACCCCACCACCAGTGCCTGACCCATCTGGACCCTCTCCCCCTGATGCAGTAACCGGGAGCAGTGGAAACCTACGCCGGAGCACTAGAACTACAGCTGGCGTCCCACCAGTCCGCTTCCAAGACGCATACATGTTCTAGACATTGTATCGTTGTGTTTTGTTGTTGTGCTGAAAGACAGTGAGCTGTTTTGTGAGACACACGGATGCAATTTTCTTCATTGGAATGGAGACCCTTACTGTAAGTAATTCGTTTGTTCATTCATGTCATGCCACCTTACTGCTTATCCATTTTCGAGCCACGAACAGTAGATTCACATTGAAGTTGTGTTTAACG
>JAWQFJ010002821.1:197500-215000 GCA_034096865.1 Theodoxus fluviatilis
GACCAGCAGCCACGTCAGCCAGATCCAGGAGGCCACGGGATACCTGAGACGTGCAGAGCGCCTTTCCAGACAGGCCGAGTTCATTTCAGTCGTCCACGCCCAGGGGCCCAGCATTCGGAAGCTTGTAAAGAGTGGTCTGCTTGCTGACGGTGCCGAAGCCTACTCGGATGACTATCCAGGTGTGTGACACCTTCCATACGCTCTTGAGGAAGTGAGAATCACAGAAACAAAGAAAACTGAGTGGCTGCTTGTTGAGATCCAACTCTTGTTTACATAACCACGACCACCAAATACCTCCTCAGCAGACCAGCAAGCACTCATATTAAATTTTTTTAATTCTGTATGAATTTGTTGCAAAACATAAATAATTCGGTGGTTGAAAAATCTGGATTAGTCATTAGATGAGACTTTAGCCCGATTTACTACGCACGGTCACAAGACAGTACTTCATCATCAAGTTTCCAAGCAGCCTTATTTACTCTTGTCTTGAGTATTTTACTTAAAAGCAAATTGCCGTTGTATTAATGAAAGTTATTTTGCTCCTGACTAGGGAGGGAATGGAGCGTTTGGTGGGTCGCGAGAGAGGGTCAGGGAGCCAGTTGTACAGTGGCTATGGTAAAGCTGGCATGCAAATGCTGTGCAGCACAATTTGCATCGAGCACCGGCGATAACGTTTCCCGCAGATGAGGCTGTTGTGGATGCACGCACGACTGGGTTTCCCGACGCTTTGTTGCATCTTGCAAAAGTTTCGTACATAGAATGGAACCGTCTGAACTCTATGCCTTCATATGGTCCTGCTCAGAGTGAAGCTGCCATTCAAAACCTCATGTATTCTGGCACCTGTTCATCTAAATGGGAAGCACGTCTGTCGTGGGTGGTAATATCCAGATCTACTTTGCACTAACTCAGATGAAAAAACTTATTAAAAATCCGCTCGCTTTCTGACTTTATATAGCCTACAAGCCTGATGGGCCCTTAAACATCATCCATCCATCCATCCGATCGCTTTCTTCATGGCTCACCGCATCATCATCCTCAGCTCACAGGCTCTATCCACGTTGGGCGGATTCGATCAAGTTTGAGGCAGGCGATGTTGAGAAGTCCGTGGAGGCCGTGCTGGCTTTGGGTTTCGTCAATGACCAGTGGGGACTTCCGGTCGAGTCCAAGCAGATGAAATGCGGCCAAGGGCAGACAGAGGTACGTGACTTGATTTCGGTGCAGTCGCAGTACTCAGAAAGTTGAGAAGCGTTGGGGTAAGCAGAATCCCTTTGATTCACTTGGGTCGTTCTAAGGGAGATACTCCTAGACACCGTAAAAACAGAGCAAACCAAAAAGTGAAAATGTGATTAAGTCACAAACTTTACAAAGGTTTCACTACCAGGCTGTGTCATCGCACAAGGTGACAGCAAACTAAAGCGAAAATGGTTGTGTTGTATGGAAAGGATTCTGTCGATTTTACTCGCAACTTCACTACTGCAACCCCGTTTGTTTCTAGTCAAAATGCAGCACAAAACACGAACAGTTTAGAGCAATCAAGTGAAGCCCCGTTGCGACCAATGCATTGAAACGTGTGTGTGTGTGTGTGTGAGTGCGTGTGCGTGTGCGTGTCCGTGTTTATGTGTGTATGTAGGTGTGTGTGTATGTGTGCGTGCATGCATGCATACGGGTGTATGTGTGTATCTCTGTGTCTATGTGTATGTGCGCATGCCTTGATGTCGGTTTAATCATGTACAATCTGGGTAATCATCAACCCATGGCTTTCATCCTTATGCCTCCCACTAATGCCTTCGAGCACTCTTTGTCAAGCTGGCTGAGAGATTCCAGAGAAAATCTGTGTCTGCTATAGGTTGTCTGTCAAAGTAAACCAAGGAAGGTCTGGATAGCTTGCGTTGTTGATTCACAGTCACAGCCAGCCATGGCAGTTTTGTTTTACTGTAGGTGCTTGAAAGATGAGCCATAACCATTATTCAAAAACTCCCGTGGCCTTGAGTCCCATGCCGTGGTCCAGCAGTGCAGCCTCTTGCCTGGAGTTTGCCTTGTAGCCCGATGGAGTAGTGCTCGTTGACAAGGGAAAAGTGGAGTGACAGTCTTGGACTTGTGGCTTGATTGTGTGACTGTTGCCGTTCACTCCAATGCATTCTGTCTGTAGGTGCAGCAGTCTCTGGGAAGTGGGACACCGAGCCTGGCTCAAGGAGCTACTGCCCTCGCTGGACAGGCTGTCCCGGGGGTCAAGTTCCCCTCCCACCCAACCAAGGTCCAACCCCCCGCCCCTGGTGGTGGCATGTTTGGCACCCTGGCCTCGGCCACCCCTGCCATGACAGGCCTGGGCTCTTTCACCCAACCCAGTTTCTTCCCTGGCAAGCCTGCTGGTGTGGCTGCCACTGCCTCTGCCACCACTGCTCCCACCATTGCTCCTGGCTTCTTCGGCACCAGGACTTCCATGCCATCACAGCCTGCCAAGGCTGCCACGCCTACACCTGCAGCTGGCCAGAAGTCCATGCTGGGAGGGGTCACCTTCTCAGGCAAGCCGGTGGTGGAGTCGGTGTCAGAAAAGAAGGATGGCGCTGAAGCGGTACCCAAGTCCACTCCGGTGAAGCCGGCAGCTCCCAGTCAGGTGGGCTTGGTGTTGTTGGTGGAAGAGATTGCAAGGGCCAGAGTCATGGCTTGTTGAACTTGGAAGTTACCAATTTTATCAAAGTTGTCATTAGTCGGTAGAACGTTCCTCTGGGTTTGTTTGTTTGTTTGTCGGTTTGTTCGTTTGTTTGGGGATGGAAGGGGTTGGGTTTAGTGTGTGGTGTTGCTTATGGAAGATATTGCTAGGGATCAGTATAGTATGCAGTATAATTGACTTTGGTCTTTTGTTTAGTTGGTCAAATGTATAAATCTGATATATATATATATATATATATATATATATATATATATATATATATATATATATATATATATATATAGTCTAAAACACGGTGAGGTTTTGATGGCCGCGTATAATACAAAACAAATACAAAACATTAGAAGGTAAAACAACGCAAATTTTCGGCTAAAAAGCCTTCATCAGGCGCACAAATAAAACTTACTGGAGGGCGGACAAAAGTAGAATGAAAGCGAGTCTGTCAGTGGGTTCAGCATACATAAAAACAACTCACAGAGTAAAACGAGGGCTGGCGTGTGGCTCGTGTCATGAAAAGTGTTCAACTCACAGCTAAAATGAAAGGGACTCCAATCCCATTGTCACCAGGAGTAAAATAGCGTTAGTGTTTTAAAATATACATAAGTTTAATAAATAGATAACTTAAAAGGTAATACATACTTACGCATAACTACAAACATTAAAACCCATATACAGTCCATTTATTTACTTTATAGTATATATGTCATGCACACGCGTGATGATTCACACATTCATGCACACGCGTGATGATTCACACACACACACACACACACACACACACACACACACACACACACACACACACACACACACACACACACACAAAACCGATGCATGTAGGAACACGTACGCGCAAGACCCCCCCCCCCCCCCCCCCCCCACACACACACACACATAAAACCGATGCATGTATGAACACTCGCGCGCACAAACACACACACACACACACAACACACACACACACACACACACACACACACACACACACACACACACACACACACACACACACAAACCATCATGCACGTATGCAAGGTATATCAAAAAGATTCATTTTTCGTTTATGCCCTCAGGGTTGCGTGTGCCTAATTTTTCTATAAGGTGCGCCTCCATCTCTTTCCTTTCACCAGGATTGTCTCTATGCAGAAGCCAGATACCCCTCACACGTAGGTCCTGTGTGGAATGGTTTCGTGAGTTGGTGTATGGCAACGGATTTGGATCTGGAATGTCTTATGTCTGCAAGGTGTTCTTGAAATCGGATGTTGAGTGTTCTACCAGTTTCACCGACGTAAATCATGTTGCATTGTGAGCATTGAAGGGCATATATTAAGTTGTATGACTGGCATATGTGTGTGTGTGTGTGTTTGTGCGCGCGAGTGTTCATACATGCATCGGTTTTATGTGTGTGTGTGGGGGGGGGAGGGGGGGGAGTCTTGCGCGTACGTGTTCCTACATGCATCGGTTTTGTGTGTGTGTGTGTGTGTGTGTGTGTGTGTGTGTGTGTGTGTGTGTGTGTGTGTGTGTGTGTGTGAATCATCACGCGTGTGCATGAATGTGTGAATCATCACGCGTGTGCATGACATATATACTATAAAGTAAATAAATGGACTGTATATGGGTTTTAATGTTTGTAGTTATGCGTAAGTATGTATTACCTTTTAAGTTATCTATTTATTAAACTTATGTATATTTTAAAACACTAACGCTATTTTACACCTGGTGACAATGGGATTGGAGTCCCTTTCATTTTAGCTGTGAGTTGAACACTTTTCATGACACGAGCCACACGCCAGCCCTCGTTTTACTCTGTGAGTTGTTTTTATGTATGCTGAACCCACTGACAGACTCGCTTTCATTCTACTTTTGTCCGCCCTCCAGTAAGTTTTATTTGTGCGCCTGATGAAGGCTTTTTAGCCGAAAATTTGCGTTGTTTTACCTTCTAATGTTTTGTATTTGTTTTGTATTATACGCGGCCATCAAAACCTCACCGTGTTTTAGACTTTTATTTTAATGCCGTGGCAGTCCCTTGTTTTTGACATTATATATATATATATATATATATTGATAGGGACGGTGAGGTTGTGGGTTGGGTTGAGGGGAGGGGGGGGGGGGGGGAGGTGATGATGGAGAGAAGGGGGCTGTCGTTGCTTTCTAGTCCTTGTAATGTTTTCAAATGTTTGCTGACCTTTTTTCACCACTATGGTTGTATGTTTGTTAATAGTTTTGGTTCCCCTTCACACATAGGTGATCTAACAATTCCATGAACTTGTTAGGATTTTGTCGTCACGTATTTGTGAGATTTCTTAAATATAAACAACAATAATTGTGAAAAATAAAAGAACCCATTCCCCCTTTCCCTCTCTTCTCACGTGACCCCCCTTTTCATTCTCTTATCCAAGTGCCACTGAATATGTTGAATGCCATTTTGCCTTGGCTGGCTTGTTGATTGACTCAGCTGTGGTGTGGTTGCAGCCGGGATCCTTCGCCAGCTTCTCTTTCGCCCCACCCATCACGACCAGCGTGGTCACCCCGGGATCCAGCACCCCTGCCAGGACCTTTGGCCTTGGTGCTGGCATCGGTGGCCCGCCCAGCTTTGGCAGTCTGGCATCATCCTCTACAGTGGCCCCTGCCGGGCTGTCCCTCTTCGAGAAGCAGGTATGTGTGTGTGTGTGTGTGTGTGTGTGTGTGTGTGTGTGTGTGTGTGTGTGTGTGTGTGTGTCTGTATGTGTATGCGTGTGTGTGTGTCTGATTTTGTGTGTGTTTGTGTGTGATTGTGTGTGTGTGTGTGTGTGTGTATGTATGTCTGTGTGTGTATGCGTGTGTGTCTGATTGTGTGTGTGTGTGTGTGTGTGTGTCTGTGTGTGTGTGTGTGTGTGTATGTCTGTGTGGTTGTGTGTATGCGTGTGATTGTGTCTGTGTGTATTTGAATGTGTGCATATGTGATTGTCTGTGTATGTTTGTGTGTGTGGTTGTGTGTGTGCGTGTGCATGTGTGTGCTTGTATGCATGCATACGGGTGTATGTGTGTATCTCTGTGTCTATGTGTATGTGCGCATGCTTGATGTATGTTTAATGTTGTACCTTCTGGGTAAGCATCAACCAATGCCTAATATCCTTATGCCTTCCACTAATGCCTTTGCCCACCTTTTGTCAAGCTGGCTGAGAGATTCCAGAGAAATTCTGTGTCTGCTATAGGTTGTCTGTCAAATATACCAAGGAAGGTCTGGATAGCTTGCATTGTTGATTCACAGTCACAGCCAGCCATGGCAGTTTTGTTTTACTGTAGGTGCTTGAAAGATGAGCCCATAACCATTATTCAAAAACTCCCGTGGCCTTGAGTCCCATGCCGTGGTCCAGCAGTGCAGCCTCTTGCCTGGAGGTTGCCTTGTAGCCCGATGGAGTAGTGCTCGATGACAAGGGAAAAGTGGAGTGACAGTCTTGGACTTGTGGCTTGATTGTGTGACTGGTGCCGTTCACTCCAATGCATTCTGTCTGTAGGTGCAGCAGTCTCTGGGGAGCGGGACACCGAGCCTGGCTCAAGGAGCTACTGCCCTCACTGGACAGGCTGCCCCGGGGGTCAAGTTACCCTCCCACCCAGCCATGGTCCAACCCCCCGCCCCTGGTGGTGGCATGTTTGGCACGCTGGCCTCGGCCACCCCTGCCAAGACAGGCCTGGGCTCCTTCACCCAACCCATCTTCTTCCCTGGCAAGACTGCTGGTGTGGCTGCCACTGCCTCTGCCACCACTGCTCCCACCATCGCTCCTGCCTTCTTCGGCACCAAGACTTCCATGCCATCACATCCTGCCAAGCCTGCCACGCCTACACCTGCAGCTGGCCAGAAGTCCATGCTGGAAGGGGTCACCTTATCAGGCAAGCCGGTGGTGAAGTCGGTGTCAGAAAAGAAGGATGGCGCTGAAGCGGTACCCAAGTCCACTCCGGTGAAGCCGGCAGCTCCCAGTCAGGTGGGCTTGGTGTTGGTGGTGGAAGAGATTGCAAGGGCCAGAGTCATGGCTTGTTGGACTTGGAAGTTATCAATGTTATCAAAGTTGTCATTAGTCGGTAAAACTTTCCTATGGGTTTGTTTGTTCGTTTGTTTGGGGATGGAAGGGGTTGGGTTTAGTGTGTGGTGTTGCTTATGGAAGAGATTGCTAGGGATCAGTATAGTATGCAGTATAATTGACTTTGGTCTTTTGTTTAGTTGGTCAATTGTATATATCTTTTATATATATATATATATATATATATATATATATATATATATATATATATATATATATATATATATATATATATATATATATATATATATTGATAGGGACGGTGAGGGTGTGGGTTGGGTTGAGGGGAGGGGGGGGGGGGGGAGGTGGTGATGGAGAGAAGGGGGCTGTCGTTGCTTTCTAGTCCTTGTAATGTTTTCAAATGTTTGCTGACCTTTTTTCACCACTATGGTTGTATGTTTGTTAATAGTTTTGGTTCCCCTTCACACATAGGTGATCTAACAATTCCATGAACTTGTTAGGATTTTGTCGTCACGTATTTGTGAGATTTCTTAAATATAAACAACAATAATTGTGAAAAATAAAAGAACCCATTCCCCCTTTCCTTCTCTTCTCACGTGACCCCCCTTTTCATTCTCTTATCCAAGTGCCACTGAATATGTTGAATGCCATTTTGCCTTGGCTGGCTTGTTGATTGACTCAGCTGTGGTGTGGTTGCAGCCGGGATCCTTCGCCAGCTTCTCTTTCGCCCCACCCATCACGACCAGCGTGGTCACCCCGGGATCCAGCACCCCTGCCAGGACCTTTGGCCTTGGTGCTGGCATCGGTGGCCCGCCCAGCTTTGGCAGTCTGGCATCATCCTCTACAGTGGCCCCTGCCGGGCTGTCCCTCTTCGAGAAGCAGGTATGTGTGTGTGTGTGTGTGTGTGTGTGTGTGTGTGTGTGTGTGTGTGTGTGTGTGTCTGTATGTGTATGCGTGTGTGTGTGTCTGATTTTGTGTGTGTTTGTGTGTGATTGTGTGTGTGTGTGTATGCGTGTATGTATGTTTGTGTGTGTATGCGTGTGTGTCTGATTGTGTGTGTGTGTGTGTGTGTGTGTGTGTGTGTGTGTGTGTGTGTGTGTGTGTATGTCTGTGTGGTTGTGTGTATGCGTGTGATTGTGTCTGTGTGTATTTGAATGTGTGCATATGTGATTGTCTGTGTATGTTTGTGTGTGTGGTTGTGTGTGTGCGTGTGCATGTGTGTGCTTGTATGCATGCATACGGGTGTATGTGTGTATCTCTGTGTCTATGTGTATGTGCGCATGCTTGATGTATGTTTAATGTTGTACCTTCTGGGTAAGCATCAACCAATGCCTAATATCCTTATGCCTTCCACTAATGCCTTTGCCCACCTTTTGTCAAGCTGGCTGAGAGATTCCAGAGAAATTCTGTGTCTGCTATAGGTTGTCTGTCAAATATACCAAGGAAGGTCTGGATAGCTTGCATTGTTGATTCACAGTCACAGCCAGCCATGGCAGTTTTGTTTTACTGTAGGTGCTTGAAAGATGAGCCCATAACCATTATTCAAAAACTCCCGTGGCCTTGAGTCCCATGCCGTGGTCCAGCAGTGCAGCCTCTTGCCTGGAGGTTGCCTTGTAGCCCGATGGAGTAGTGCTCGATGACAAGGGAAAAGTGGAGTGACAGTCTTGGACTTGTGGCTTGATTGTGTGACTGGTGCCGTTCACTCCAATGCATTCTGTCTGTAGGTGCAGCAGTCTCTGGGGAGCGGGACACCGAGCCTGGCTCAAGGAGCTACTGCCCTCACTGGACAGGCTGCCCCGGGGGTCAAGTTACCCTCCCACCCAGCCATGGTCCAACCCCCCGCCCCTGGTGGTGGCATGTTTGGCACCCTGGCCTCGGCCACCCCTGCCAAGACAGGCCTGGGCTCCTTCACCCAACCCATCTTCTTCCCTGGCAAGACTGCTGGTGTGGCTGCCACTGCCTCTGCCACCACTGCTCCCACCATCGCTCCTGCCTTCTTCGGCACCAAGACTTCCATGCCATCACATCCTGCCAAGCCTGCCACGCCTACACCTGCAGCTGGCCAGAAGTCCATGCTGGAAGGGGTCACCTTATCAGGCAAGCCGGTGGTGAAGTCGGTGTCAGAAAAGAAGGATGGCGCTGAAGCGGTACCCAAGTCCACTCCAGTGAAGCCGGCAGCTCCCAGTCAGGTGGGCTTGGTGTTGTTGGTGGAAGAGATTGCAAGGGCCAGAGTCATGGCTTGTTGGACTTGGAAGTTACCAATGTTATCAAAGTTGTCATTAGTCGGTAAAACTTTCCTATGGGTTTGTTTGTTTGTTTGTCTGTTTGTTCGTTTGTTTGGGGATGAAAGGACGGTGACGGTGGGGGTTGGGTTGGGGGGAGGGGGGGGGGGGGGGAGGGAGTTAGTGACGGAAAGAAGGGGGCTGTTGTTACTTTCTAGTCCTTGAAATGTTTTCAAGTATTTGGTGACCCTTTTTCACCACTATGGTTGTATGTTTGTTAATAGTTTTTGTGACTGCTCTCAGACACAACGTTGAGACGGTTGTAAGGTGACTCATAGTTTATTGTTCATCTCTTACAGTGCCGTAAAAACTGCGAACATAAAGACAATAACCCATCCATTAGCGGGTGGAAAAGTGAATAAAATTGCAAACTAAAATTAAAGAAATGTTATGATTGAAAATCACATGGCTATGTAATCAGGCTTGGCACTGGGGCTCAACTACCTTTCAACAGTGCCAAAGAAAAAACACACGTGACAATCATTTTAAGTCGCATTTGGGTGAATTGCATACAATCAAATGAAATCAAATCAAAGGCATGTTTTACATTCATCATACAATATATGTCTAAACTATTTCCCTTTCTGTGGTTTGACATCACGACACTAGTCAAAGTCATATAAAGTTCACAAAATGAGATTCCATTGTCCGACTACGAGGAGTGGGTTTGCACCCATGAGGCGAAATCACAATTCTCATTCTACAACATGCATCTCTGAAAAGTTCTAAAACACAACAAACAAAGTTAATGAAATCGTCTTACCTCGTTGGCCTTTCTTGTCTAAAAGCAGCTAGACATATTAAATTAGGGGTTCAGACTTGAACGCCTAAGAAGGAGGCGACGTTGCAACGTTATTTGCCGAGTGGATAAAAAACAAGCGAGCTTCTTTTTTCTCTATCCTTTGTTCGGGCCGCCTGACGCGGGAAATGCCGCGAATGAAAACGAATAGAAGTAATTTTACTAGGCATCTAGCGGGATCTTCGATTTACAAGGAGGTAGACCAAAATTGAGGTTAGGGAAATTGTTATTTGTTTAGAATTATGCATGTGAAAATGAATTAATGCTGACAAAGCTAAGGACTACATCTCGCTGCGTGGGACTACAGACTCAGCTGAGGGTTAAGTGCTGTGGCACGGGAGATAGATAGTAGTAACTGTTTTGCTGCAGCAACAGGCCTCACTCCGCTGGGGCTAAGTGCTGTGGCATGGGAGATAGATAGTAGTAAATGTTTTGCTGCAGCAACAGGCCTCACTCCGCTGGGGCTAAGTGCTGTGGCATGGGAGATGCAGGGCCGGATCTAGGGGGGGTGCTGGGGGTGCTCGAGCAACCCCCCCCCCCCAAAAAAAAAAAAAAAAAAAAAAAACCTCCGTGGCAGCCGGGAGTTGGGGGAAGGAGGGAGGGGGGGGGGGGGGGGGGTGGTTGCTCAAATATGTTGATCTACTTCCCACCTCATCGGATATCGGCACACTTTGCTTGGTAGCAGAGACAGTATAGTTAGTAAAAAGCTTGGGAAGGAGGGGGGGGGGGGTGGGGGGGGGGGCTAAAAGATGCTGGGCCCAGATGCTGTACTACTCTCCACTTGGTATAAGCACACTCTACTTGGCAGCCAAGGTAGCTGTGGAGCTAGGGGGGGGGGGGTGTGCCTGCTATAATTAAGATGCCTTCCTTTTGCTACTCGCACAGACAAATCTAACCCGGGCAGAGACATCAACAAACTGTGACCAAACAACAACTCATGGAAATGACCGCACTGCCAGATTGCACAGATTTGCAACATTTTGCTCAAAATTTTCCAGGGGGGCATGCCGCCGGACCCCCCTAGAGGGGCGTGCCTGCTTCGCAGGCACGCACTCGTGGCTTCGCCACTTCGATGAGAAGACCCTAAAACAATTTTAAGCACCCCCCCTCAAAAAACTTTGATCCGGCCCTGAGATGGATAGTAGTAAATGTTTTGCGGCAGCGACAGTTTTGGTTCTCCTCCACAAATACGTGATCTAACAATGCCATGCACTTGTTAGGATTTTGTCGTCACGTATTTGTGAGATTTCTTAAATATAAACAACAATAATTGTGAAAAATAAAAGAACCCATTCCCCCTAACCCTCTCTTCTCACGTGACCCCTTTTCATCCTCTTATCCAAGTGCTACTGAATATGTTGAATGCCATTTTGCCTTGGCTGGCTTGTTGATTGACTCAGCTGTGGTGTGGTTTCAGCCGGGATCCTTCGCCAGCTCCTCTTTCGCCCCACCCATCACGACCAGCGTGGTCACCCCGGCAACCAGCACCCCTGCCAGGACCTTTGGCCTTGATGCTGGCACCGGTGGCCCGCCCAGCTTTGGCAGTCTGGCATCATCCTCAACAATGGGCCCTGTCTTCCTTACCAAGTCTCCACAGGAAGGCTTGCAGGATGCCGGGCTGTCCCTCTTCGAGAAGCTGGTGTGTTTGTGTGTGTTTGTGTGTGTGTGTGTTTGTGTGTGTGTGTGTTTGTGTGTGTGTGTGTTGTGTGTGTGTGTTTGTGTGTGTGTGTGTGTGTGTGTTTGTGTGTGTGTGTGTGTGTGTCTGATTTTGTGTGTGTGTGCGTGTGTGTGTGTGTGTGTGTGTCTGTATGTGTATGCGTGTGTGTGTGTCTGGTTGTGTATGCGTGTGTTTGTGTGTGATTTTGTGTGTGTGTGTGTGTGTATGTCTGTGTGTGTATGCGTGTGTGTATCTGATTGTGTGTGTGTGTGTGTGTGTGTGTGTGTCTGTGTGTGTGTGTGTGTGTGTGTGTGTGTCTGTGTGTGTTTGTATATGCGTGTGATTGTGTCTGAGTGTATTGAGTGTATGTGTGATTGTGTTTGTATGTTTGTGTGTGTGATTGTGTGTGTGCGTGTGCTTGTGTGTGCTTGTATGCATGCATACGGGTGTATGTGTGTATCTCTGTGTCTATGTGTATGTGCGCATGCTTGATGTCTGTTTAATGTTGTACCTTCTGGGTAAGCATCAACCAATACCTATTATCCTTATGCCTTCCACTAATGCCTTTGACCACCTTTTGTCAAGCTGGCTGAGAGATTCCAGAGAAAATTTGTGTCTGCTATAGGTTGTCTGTCAAAGTAAACCAAGGAAGGTCTGGATAGCTTGCATTGTTGATTCACAGTCACAGCCAGCCATGGCAGTTTTGTTTTACTGTAGGTGCTTGAAAGATGAGCCCATAACCATTATTCAAAAACTCCCGTGGCCTTGAGTCCCATGCCGTGGTCCAGCAGTGCAGCCTCTTGCCTGGAGGTTGCCTTGTAGCCCGATGGAGTAGTGCTCGATGACAAGGGAAAAGTGGAGTGACAGTCTTGGACTTGTGGCTTGATTGTGTGACTGGTGCCGTTCACTCCAATGCATTCTGTCTGTAGGTGCAGCAGTCTCTGGGGAGCGGGACACCGAGCCTGGCTCAAGGAGCTACTGCCCTCACTGGACAGGCTGCCCCGGGGGTCAAGTTCCCCTCCCACCCAGCCATGGTCCAACCCCCCGCCCCTGGTGGTGGCATGTTTGGCACCCTGGCCTCGGCCACCCCTGCCATGACAGGCCTGGGCTCCTTCACCCAACCCATCTTCTTCCCTGGCAAGACTGCTGGTGTGGCTGCCACTGCCTCTGCCACCACTGCTCCCACCATCGCTCCTGGCTTCTTCGGCACCAGGACTTCCATGGCCTCACAGACAGCCAAGGCTGCCACGCCTACACCTGCAGCTGGCCAGAAGTCCATGCTGGGAGGGGTCACCTTCTCAGGCAAGCCGGTGGTGAAGTCGGTGTCAGAAAAGAAGGATGGCGCTGAAGCGGTACCCAAGTCCACTCCAGTGAAGCCGGCAGCTCCCAGTCAGGTGGGCTTGGTGTTGTTGGTGGAAGAGATTGCAAGGGCCAGAGTCATGGCTTGTTGGACTTGGAAGTTACCAATGTTATCAAAGTTGTCATTAGTCGGTAGAACTTTCCTCTGGGTTTGTTTGTTCGTTTGTTTGGGGATGGAAGGGGTTGGGTTTAGTGTGTGGTGTTGCTTATGGAAGAGATTGCTAGGGATCAGTATAGTATGCAGTATAATTGACTTTGGTCTTTTGTTTAGTTGGTCAAATGTATATATCTAGATATATATATATATATATATATATATATATATATATATATATATATATATATATATATATATATATATATATATATATATATTAATAGGGACGGTGAGGTGTGGGTTGGGTTGAGGGTAGGGGGGGGGGGGGGGAGGTGGTGATGGAGAGAAGGGGGCTGTCGTTGCTTTCTAGTCCTTGTAATGTTTTCAAATGTTTGCTGACCTTTTTTCACCACTATGGTTGTATGTTTGTTAATAGTTTTGGTTCCCCTTCACACATAGGTGATCTAACAATTCCATGAACTTGTTAGGATTTTGTCGTCACGTATTTGTGAGATTTCTTAAATATAAACAACAATAATTGTGAAAAATAAAAGAACCCATTCCCCCTTTCCTTCTCTTCTCACGTGACCCCCCTTTTCATTCTCTTATCCAAGTGCCACTGAATATGTTGAATGCCATTTTGCCTTGGCTGGCTTGTTGATTGACTCAGCTGTGGTGTGGTTGCAGCCGGGATCCTTCGCCAGCTTCTCTTTCGCCCCACCCATCACGACCAGCGTGGTCACCCCGGGATCCAGCACCCCTGCCAGGACCTTTGGCCTTGGTGCTGGCATCGGTGGCCCGCCCAGCTTTGGCAGTCTGGCATCATCCTCTACAGTGGCCCCTGCCGGGCTGTCCCTCTTCGAGAAGCAGGTATGTGTGTGTGTGTGTGTGTGTGTGTGTGTGTGTGTGTGTGTGTGTGTGTGTGTGTGTGTGTGTGTCTGTATGTGTATGCGTGTGTGTGTGTCTGATTTTGTGTGTGTTTGTGTGTGATTGTGTGTGTGTGTGTGTGTGTGTGTATGTATGTCTGTGTGTGTATGCGTGTGTGTCTGATTGTGTGTGTGTGTGTGTGTGTGTGTGTGTGTGTGTGTGTGTGTGTGTGTGTGTATGTCTGTGTGGTTGTGTGTATGCGTGTGATTGTGTCTGTGTGTATTTGAATGTGTGCATATGTGATTGTCTGTGTATGTTTGTGTGTGTGGTTGTGTGTGTGCGTGTGCATGTGTGTGCTTGTATGCATGCATACGGGTGTATGTGTGTATCTCTGTGTCTATGTGTATGTGCGCATGCTTGATGTATGTTTAATGTTGTACCTTCTGGGTAAGCATCAACCAATGCCTAATATCCTTATGCCTTCCACTAATGCCTTTGCCCACCTTTTGTCAAGCTGGCTGAGAGATTCCAGAGAAATTCTGTGTCTGCTATAGGTTGTCTGTCAAATATACCAAGGAAGGTCTGGATAGCTTGCATTGTTGATTCACAGTCACAGCCAGCCATGGCAGTTTTGTTTTACTGTAGGTGCTTGAAAGATGAGCCCATAACCATTATTCAAAAACTCCCGTGGCCTTGAGTCCCATGCCGTGGTCCAGCAGTGCAGCCTCTTGCCTGGAGGTTGCCTTGTAGCCCGATGGAGTAGTGCTCGATGACAAGGGAAAAGTGGAGTGACAGTCTTGGACTTGTGGCTTGATTGTGTGACTGGTGCCGTTCACTCCAATGCATTCTGTCTGTAGGTGCAGCAGTCTCTGGGGAGCGGGACACCGAGCCTGGCTCAAGGAGCTACTGCCCTCACTGGACAGGCTGCCCCGGGGGTCAAGTTACCCTCCCACCCAACCAAGGTCCAACCCCCCGCCCCTGGTGGTGGCATGTTTGGCACCCTGGCCTCGGCCACCCCTGCCAAGACAGGCCTGGGCTCCTTCACCCAACTCATCTTCTTCCCTGGCAAGACTGCTGGTGTGGCTGCCACTGCCTCTGCCACCACTGCTCCCACCATCGCTCCTGCCTTCTTCGGCACCAAGACTTCCATGCCATCACATCCTGCCAAGCCTGCCACGCCTACACCTGCAGCTGGCCAGAAGTCCATGCTGGAAGGGGTCACCTTATCAGGCAAGCCGGTGGTGAAGTCGGTGTCAGAAAAGAAGGATGGCGCTGAAGCGGTACCCAAGTCCACTCCAGTGAAGCCGGCAGCTCCCAGTCAGGTGGGCTTGGTGTTGTTGGTGGAAGAGATTGCAAGGGCCAGAGTCATGGCTTGTTGGACTTGGAAGTTATCAATGTTATCAAAGTTGTCATTAGTCGGTAAAACTTTCCTATGGGTTTGTTTGTTTGTTTGTCTGTTTGTTCGATGTCAGTCTCGTGAGACTATGGGGGTGTGCGCCAGGTTTGGTCAGTCCGGGGTTGAGAGGCAGCGTACTCTGTGGCTGTAGAGCCCGATCCTTGAGCCGCATGCTCTGTTGCACTTGTCGCAAGTGAAGTCTTGGCGTGGCTCTGTGGATGCCGACGCTATCCTCTGTCGTCTGCGTTCTCTCCTCTCCTCCCACTGCTCCCGTCTCCTCCTCTCGCTGGCCTGGATGCCAGTCTTGACGGCGTGTCTCCAGCTGTTGCGGTCAGCGGCCACCGTTTCCCAGTCTGCTGGGTTGATGCCTCCCGCCGTCATATCACGTTTACAAACGTCCTTGTAGCGGAGGAGAGGTCTTCCTGCAGGTCTGGATCCCGTGGCGAGCTCGCAGTACAGCACATCTTTGGGTATTCGGCCGTCATCCATCCTGCTGACGTGACCCAGCCATATATATATATAAAATAGGACGGTGAGGGTGGGTGTTGGGTTGGGGGGAGGGGGGGGGGGGGGGGGGGTTGGTGACGGAGAGAGGGAGGCTGTTGTTGCTTTTTAGACCTTGTAATGATTTTAAATATTTGGTGACCTTTTTTTCACCACTATGGTTGTATGTTTGTTAATAGTTTTGGTTCCCCTTCACACATAGGTGATCTAACAATTCCATGAACTTGTTAGGATTTTGTCGTCACGCATTTGTGAGTTTTCTTGAATTTAAACAACAATAATTGTGAAATATAAAAGAACCCATTCCCCCTTTCCTTCTCTTCTCACGTGACCCCCCTTTTCATTCTCTTATCCAAGTGCCACTGAATATGTTGAATGCCATTTTGCCTTGGCTGGCTTTTTGATTGACTCAGCTGTGGTGTGGTTGTAGCCGGGATCCTTCGCCAGCTTCTCTTTCGCCCCACCCATCACGACCAGCGTGGTCACCCCGGCAACCAGCACCCCTGCCAGGACCTTTGGCCTTGATGGCGGCATCGGTGGCCCGCCCAGCTTTGGCAGTCTGGCAGCTTCATCTGCCGTTGCCCCTGCCTTCCTTACCAAATCTTCACAGGAAGGCTTGCAGGATGCCGGGCTGTCCCTCTTCGAGAAGCAGGTGTGTGTGTGTGTATGTGTGTATGTGTGTGTGCGCTAGCGCGCGTGCGCGCTCGCGTATATATGTGTGTGTGTTCATGTATGTTTACATGTATATGATTGTGTGTATTTGTGTTACAGTATTTGAATTTGTATTATTATGTATTCACTTGCTGGTGGACAATGTGGATATGTAATTGCAATCTCAGCATTTTTTCTCACTGTGTGTTTGCTAGCTAGATTGACGGAAATGGTTACTGGTTTCAGTTGTACATGAGTCGGGAAACATTACAGAACGACTTCCTGAAAATGGTTCTTATGTTCAATTCAATAGTCCGTGAAGACGTGCATGCTCCTTGGCTCTAGTTTTTTGCCTGTTCATTCTCCAGACTCCTGGGCGAAGCCCCAGCAAGGATGGAGAGGAGGAGGAAGTGAATGAGTATGAACCCAACATAGACTTCAAGCCCGTCATCGCCTTGCCGGAACTGGTCTCCACCCTGACAGGCGAGGAGAACGAAGAGAAAGTGTTTGGAGAGCGGGCACGACTCTTCCGATTTGATCCTGAAACCAGCCAATGGAAGGAACGTGGAATTGGAGAGCTGAAGATTCTCCGCATTCCCGGCACCAACCAGGTGTGTGTTGCCTTGTGAAGGGTTCTTGAAGAGAAGAAATCCTATTGTGCACCATCTTTGTAGAGACCATGAGTTTGAGACACCGGGTCCTCTGATCCTCCACCTTCTGTGTCTTTCTGTGGGGGGTTCTATGTGTGGCTGGACTTTGCCTTCAATATTCATTGATCCAACACCCCTTACTGTGGTTGCTTGTGACAGTACTGTTTCTGTATTGTCTCTTTTTACACTTGAAGTTATTTAGACACCAGAACAATCTTGTTTATTCATTCTCAATGCTGATAAGATGCTGGTATCAATTCATTTTCCCTCCAGGTTTACTGGAGGTCCTACAGACTTTATCCCTCCAGGTTTACTGGAGGTCCTACAGACTTTATTAGTCTGTCTGTCTGTCTGTCTGTCTGTCTGTCTGTCTGTCCCGTCTCCACGGCCTATATCTCAAAAACTACTGGACGGATTTCCTTGAGATTTTGCACACTGACTGGAAGTTAGGTCCCATTCAATATTATCAAATTTTCAGAATCGAGGTTTTAAAAGAAAGTGACTTTTTTACATTTTGGTGTTTCAATGAAAACAATTCAACAGACTCC